>VXAL01000431.1:77282-134518 GCA_013399475.1 Chauna torquata | reverse complement strand
TTTGCTTCTTCCCCACTGGCTGTGCTTCCACACTTTAAAAAACTCAAAACCCAAATGCCCCTCCAGAGTGCAATAGACTCACCCTGGTACTGTGGAGAGGAGAACTACACAGCCAGTTTTAATAGAAATTAAAAGACGTTTTAAAAAATAGCGACATGCACTTAACAGCTAAACTAACATAGGATCATCAACATGTAATACTTGTAAACTCATCATCCATTCCTTCTTCCCATCATTTTTTCTTTCCTTATCTGCCAGCTGTTTATATACCCTCTGGGGAAGGACTGCATCTTTTTAAGTCCTTGTTAGCATACATTTAGCATTGTAGTAAATAAAAATATTAGGGGAAAAAAGCTAAATTCATTACTTCAGCACTTTTGCAACATTTATTTATTAAACAAACTATAATTATTCATTATGCTTGCATAAATTAAAAGAAATGCTTATAATAAACTGCCGCAGTTTACTTGCAGAAACAAGTACATACCGTATGTATTGCTTAGTACATTGTGATTAAAAATTTGTAGTGTCCTGTAATTGAACAACTAAGTGAAACAAGGCTGATGGAGAGAGGAAATATCTTTTAATAAGCCAGCTCAGGTGAATTAGAAAAACAGACACCTTGTTGGGTACCCAAATCTTACTATTTCACCATCCCACAACAACTGAAAATGTAAGTTTACTCTAGACAGACAACTTAAAAGGGTCTTATGAAACCTCACAGTCTTTGCGCTAATTCTCACTGCTCTTTGTGGAAACCGAATGCTCTGGGTACAGTAAACAAAATCTTGGGTCATCTGGAGGTGACCAGAAAATTAGACAGTAACTTCTAGTTCCATCCCATGCTTTTAATAAGTGACAGATCATTGAGGTGTAATTTACAAATGTAAATAATAAATATTTTAAGGGTATTACCTTTTAAAATGGAAAAATAGAACCATTAAGTCCTACAGAAAGTCTCTGCCACCTAATCTCAGATAGCAAAGTTGAATAAACATATAGGTTCAGTCTTGAACTATTATCTGATCACATTGTCTACGATCATTTTATAGCTGAATAGGGTCCAGCTAGTGCATTAGCTATATATACTGATTTTGTGGGAATCGGTCCAACAACTTTTATTGTACCACTTTCTTCCTTCATAAATTTGGATACGTACATTAGGAACACTACTGCTGCTTGTTTCAGAAGCATCAATGGACACAAAATTACACAATTCCTCATTCAAAAAAGAAAAAAAAAAAAAGGAGAAAGAATATTGTTGATAAACTTTGCCCACACTGAATTGTATAATCCCCAGGAGCCAGACTATTCTGCATTAACAATAAACCTGCCTGTTTCATGATTCTTCAGTCTCAAAGAGAACTAGATAAAGCAGGATGAAAGGAAAAGTCTAAATCTCATTCAGCCAACTCTGTTTTTCAATTTCCAGATTACTGAAAATTAACTCCTATAAAATACACTTCACAAAATCTTTCCCTGACTCTGCACCCTCATGAAACAATACACTTCTAAGGCAGTGCCAACTGTACACATCATTAAGAATGCAGCATTCCTTCTTATCTTCAGTGCAGTGACTCTCCACAAAACCCACCATCTTTCAAAGCAGCTGCTATTGTAACTTGGAACCAGCAATATGCATAGCGCTCTGTCATATGGAGTACTTCTCCCACTGATTTCTGAGGCCCAGCTTCACACCATTTAACTTTCTCATACAGAAATCTGGAATACAAGCTGGCCACGGCCCCTTTCACAGGCAAATGGATGGTAATTCAGAAATCCAGCTCTTACATAGGCTGAGATGACTCCCTCTGCTTCTCCATCGCCTACAGAAAGAACCTACAGTGTCTGAACCCTCATTCGGCTGTCATGGGTACCTGCCTAGAGCTGGGTGAAATCCAGGCCTTCGCTTTCTCCTTGTCTTCTAAGCTTATCTCTAATTTTTATTGTAGTGTACTGGGCTTTTTCTTTTTAACTGCCTACACTAAGACTCTTTGAGAGAAGAGGTTCATCTCACAAAAGCTTTCCCTAGTATAAATTCACAAACAATAAACATGTCTCTGGAGCCTATGATGTGTCAGGCCTGTCTGTTTTTCATCAGCATTGAGTTAGTACATAAAGGAAAACCTTCAGTCCCTTGTCTGTGCATCTATTCAATTTCAGTCTTTACGAAGTGGAAACTATGAGAACTCCTTGTTTAGTACAGGATGCCAACTGTCCTCCAACACTTTTTGTGTTGGGCAGCTTAGTGGGAGTTCTGAAAATGAGTTTTAGATTAATGCTAAAATTCAGACATGCTTCTGATGACTAATGCTTGTAACCCAATTGTCAGAAGCAATGAACGGCCAACAAACTGCCAGAGACATCTATCTGGCTACTGCAGGGAACTCTTCTGAAAGTTTTTGGTCTGGGGGAATGGAACTTTGTAGAAAACAGCCCCTTAGGCTTCTCAAAGCAGTCTTGTTGATACCAATTGAAGTAGGAAGCCTTGCTTGCAGTATGTAAATGTTTCAATAAAATGGATTCCACCTTTCTGCTTGACAAGTCTTTTCATTATTTGATAAATCCAAATGCTTAGTTTGAATTTCATCCTGAAATCAATCAGCATATCTACCTGAAAACTTCTAAACGTGACAAGACCTGCTTTTGCATTTTACACAGTGTGAAGGCACAGACAAAATATTTAACGATTTCCCACAAGGGAAAGAAAAGACCAATGAGCATATATTTTACCTGTTACCAGGAAAGCTGGCCTGGAAAACCAAACTCACCGTGACACAAGTATTCAAAACACCATGGGTTACTCTGAGCTCTAGCCTTTTATACAAGTGCACTGAATACTAGTTCTTTTCACTTCTATTCCCATGAATACAGCTAGCCAAGCAATTTGTCTGAAAACAGTTCAATGTGCTATGGAAAAATACCAAAATCATGCAATACTCCTTTTTCTTTTTAACAATTGTAATAGAATAAATGTTTCAAATGAGATTAATAAGAGTAGCAAACCACTTTTTGTAGCAGACTACTGATGCTGTCTACTTGATTCAAGGATATTTCATTGTATTCATCTTGGTATGCTTCTTAAAACTCACATAATGTGCTCTCATGAGATTATTGCTTTTACCTTATATATACACTGGAACAACTAACACACAAAAAAAAAAGTGAATCTTACCGATAATGGTAAGTATCAGTAGCTGATTACCATGAGACTAACTCCACAGAATTCTGGCAAAACCCAGATGATCTATTACGCCAGACAAAAATGAAGATACATTACTAAGATGGATGCACTGTAGTTGATTACATTCTATAAACAGGAAAGTCTGCATGTGTATAGGGACAAAATCAGCACAATGATTTTTGTAATGATTAAAATTACATAGGTGATAAATTCTTAAGAAATGTGTCTGCAGTAGATACTAAACACTAATTTGCACCCATACATGCAGGTCATACTATCTGTCCTTAACTTACATGGTCAGTAAAGCATGCAGAAGATCCTCAGCCAGTGGCAACTTAAAGGACTTGCAAATAGTCCTGCACATCTTATGGGGCAGCAATCCACATCTACACAAACACAAAGAGACGGGGAGAAGTGTACATTAGGTATTTGCTAGGTTTATTTCAAGTTAATGCTGATGTGTACAAGCAAATGTGTCAGGAACATTGGGGCAGAGGCAATGAAAATATGTTCTATGAAATTTTCTCTAGTATACAGCTGAGAAACTTGAAGTGCACATGGTAGCCTGTCTCACCCACTCTGAGGTCTTTAGTGATTCTCTGTTATTCTTTATCTGTGACATCACAGAACAAAAAGGGCAAATAAAGGATCAATGACAAATTCTTTTTTTGTTAAATCACTATTTTTCCTCTTTGACTTAATATACGGTTTTGTCTGTGAACAGGCATCTGCTTATGTCACTGAATACTCAGTATGGCAGCTCTAACAAAACATCCATGAACTAAATGAAAAGGACAGAAAAAGGCTATCCTTTTCTTGTCCACTGTCAAGTGCTGAGAAAGGCTTAACATTAGAAAAAGTATTCTTTGACTGTAATATATCATTTGCTCAGCAACAAACAGAAAGTAGGTAGGTTTCCAAGTAGAGTTTAACAAATAGCAGCCTAGGATAAATAGAGGCAACTTACTTTTCACGGTCATTGTACACAAGAACTGCAGACAGTTGTCCAAAATTCTCAAAGCTATTTTTCTTTAGTTGTTCTTGAGCCACTGCAAGGAGGAAGTGGAGGTCTGTTTCATATTCTTCTTTCACACTGTAATAGCGCCCAAGAGTCCTAATTTCATGTTCTGAAAATGCTCCATCCGTGATACTGACTACTAAATTTCTGTTTACAAAATGAACAGGCTACATTAGTTTAAGTAAAGTATTTAAAAAGTTAACAATCACTACATTTCTGGGAAAACAACTATTAAAGTACACTCATTGTAAAATGCTGTATTTATTTAAAATCTTTAAAGACTGTATTCACTCAAATTTGAAATCCAAATCTGTTCAAAGAAGTTTAATGGGAAGTACCTGATCTCTTACCTTTTGGAAGATGTCCATGTTTCCTCTGTAGTTGGCCACACATACAAAAACACATAATAATCATGATCGAAGCCTTTTACCTGGAAATGCTGTACTAGCATGGAACGTTAGCTGAAATTAACTTTGTCATTGCATTTGTCCAATAGTATAGTGAATTATACAGGGTATTATCCTGCTTTGTTCCTAACTGTATTTTGCATTCTGCAGCATATGATTAATTATCTGTAAACACAAAGCATGTACAACAACAGCTGTATAAAATAGAGAGAATTAACAACAGCAGAAGAGAAGTGGGGCAGAAGATACCAACAGAGAACAGAACATTAATCAAGTGTCAAGCCACACTCCACAAATCACTATGAAAGCAAGCCCTGCTGGGCAGCTTTCATGGGAAAGCTGGGGGAAGGGAAACACAAAGTGGCCACAGAGAAAGGGCAGAAAATTACACCCAACTTGTAATCACAAGCCATCCTGGCAAGAAAAGAATACAGGAGGCTGTAGCAAGATCAGCTGATGCTTGGACACTGTCAGCAGGGAATCAGATGCCACAGGGAACAGCCTGAGATGCACTCTCCCAAGGTTGCTTGTGCTGCTCAGAAGAATCAGCCCAACCCAAGGAAGAAGATCCTGCGATCCATCCGATGAGCCAGCACTGGCAGTGAATGACTAGTCATTCCTGTTAATATCAAGGATTTGTTGCCAATAGCAATGACTCTGACTAGAGTCATTTTGGGGTAAGATCCTGAAGGCAACTTAGAGTAAGTATATCAGCAAATGGACACAGGTTTTGGGACTAAAGTATACCTTCGTTATACATAAAACAGGGTTTTATCTATAAAATCCTCTGTTTTTTATTGTTGGTTGAGGTGAGGAGAAGGACTGCTTTTGAAGATAGTACAAGCTTTGCAGTAGGGATTGTGTCACCTTCAGTGGTTACGGAGTTCTTCCCACGTCCTGGATGTTGACACAACAGAAAGGCAGAAAAACACCAGCAGCAAGGAAATCTACCAAGAAAACTGGACTGAACTGTAGTTTACCTCAATAGTTACAAGGCCTGTTGTCAAACAAACCTGGATTAGTGTAACTATATGTTAGCATTATGATTCCAAATGTCTGTCTCTGGTGAACTCATATTCAGCAGGATTTTTTTTAACAGCAAGCATGAACATAGGCATATGTGTCTCAGTCCAAATTAGATGACCTATTTATGATGCTTCTGGGTAAACTGCACTAGGAATAAACTTCACCATAATTAGAACCGTATCTTGTGGCACCCTTGAGGGTATTGCATCACTGTGATTATATACCAATCCTTGAAAACAAATGGAAGAAATTATTAGTGATGGACAAAGATCTGACACGAGACTCAAACTGCTGGCTGAAGAACAGTTAAATTCCTGAATGATTCTGATAATGGGTCTTTTAACATCCACATCTGAACTGAAAGCACAGAAATTTAGCACCCTTCCAAAATAGAAAATCTTATTAACAAACATAATTTTTCACTCGCCTCCTCTCAGAGGCTTGTGCAGTCTTGTCCAAATGAAGACACCTCTTCACAGAATATGATTGCACTCACACAGCTATTCAGAAAAGGATGCTAAACAACATATAGTGTCTACGTTGACTCAACTGCTTCTTTTTCATATTAATTAAATCAGTAAGATCTTTTATTTGCAATGGTAGGAAGTAAATATAAGGAAAAGACAAGTTGATGACAGTACCAAACCTTACTTTGAGTTTATGCAAACTCAATGACTTGAGCCTCTTTCTTGGGTATTACTGCAAACATGAAGTAAAGGACAATACTGCCTAGTAAGACTGGCACTCTGAATGCTTGGGCTGGCAAAACTGAAAGCATGTACATAGCTTCACCCATGTGAATATGAATCCACGGACTAGATTTCCACACATGGCACAGATTGTCCCAGTGTCAGGATTTTAAAAGTCTTATATTTTCTCCAGCTAGCCAGTGACAATCAAGTCACCAAAACCCAGATAACATTATTGTCTCATTTGGGAATTAAGGAATTTTCTGTTGATTGCTAGAGACTAATGCGTTAGACCCAAGATTCACACACACAATTACATCTAAACTCTTCCAGACAAAAAGAAACTAGCTGCAACAATTGTTCCCATACCTCTGTTATCTTTTGTTTCACTTTGTTTCTTTTTTTCTTTTTTTTTTTTCTTTTGTAGAAGAGGCATAAGACAGATTGCAATCTGAATTTGGTAGAGAAAGAAGAAATAACAATTAACCGCTTAAGAGAGCTATTTCTCAAGCTGAATTAAAGATAGGCATCTTTGCTAAACCCACACGGTTCTTTGTCTGTAACAGCAATGGTCTTGCCAGTAGCTTCTGAGAAAAAGCAGTCTGACCATGTGATATACAGGCTTCTAAGTTTTACCTATTTTCTCTTCCTCTCTCTTTAACAAAGCTTTCAAAAAGTTCTAACAATAGCTTAAGGGATAGCTTCAGTATGCGCCACATATTTATTTCCTGGATGATGTGCCATAGATTTGGGTTCTGAGAGTAATTCAAGTAAATTGTATAATTACAATTCTGCTTCACTACATCATACTTATAGATGTATCTTTAAAAGTAGCTTGTATAAAATTATACAGGTAGAAAGGAAGAAATCTGAACAGCAAAATTCAGAGCACAGTAAAGCTTTAGCTGTATTTAAGATAAGAGGATTATTATGCTGGTTGAAGCTGTCACACAGATAATTGCCTGTATTAAAAATAATCATTTGTAGCTAGTTTTAGTCATGAAATGCCATGACAGGTTTAAAATAAGCAGTGATATAAACAAGAAAATACAAAACTGAAAAAGAAATACACATTCTTTTCACAGAAAAATATCTGACTTCTCATAGATGCAAAGAAGTGCTCTCTTGCCGTTGTCATCAAAAATGTTTCGTTCATAAAATAAGATACTCTGAATTAAAAAAAAAAAAAGAAAAAAGAGATCCTTTAGAATCATNTTTTAGTCATGAAATGCCATGACAGGTTTAAAATAAGCAGTGATGTAAACAAGAAAATACAAAACTGAAAGAGAAATACACATTCTTTTCACAGAAAAATATCTGACTTCTCATAGATGCAAAGAAGTGCTCTCTTGCCGTTGTCATCAAAAATGTTTCGTTCCTAAAATAAGATATACGGATTTAAAAAAAAAAAAAGAAAAAAGAGATCCTTTAGAATCATAGCCAAAAAGAAGTTGACAAGTCATCCGAGTCATTCTTAGCATCAAATGGCACTGATTACCAAGAACCATAATCTGCTAGGAATAGACATTAAGTTAGACTGGTATGAATGGAAGGAAAGATCCACTACATCATACGAGCTCAGTTTTTGTCACTGACCTTTTTTTAGGCTAACAATTTCACTAGTGCAAGACCATACGTTTACCTGATTAAATGAAAACTCATAAATGTCACAATTTAAGAACACTCATACAAAACTATTTTCTTTTTTCTTTTTTTTCTTTTTTCTTTTCTTTAAATACGAACAGAAACAAAATCTACTGTTCTGTAAAGCACAGAAGTCAAATGCTCCTTAGAGGCAAATCCTTCCTCTGACAATGCGAATGATTCCTGTTAGACCCCCTTAGGTCCCACCACAGGAGGGATGTAGACCATTAGCAGGTGCTTCGACTGGCCTACTGAGCAACGAGGCTAAAAGAACCACTTCTGTGGATTCCTATTTTCTCTCTTGCTCATGGAGAGGGCTTTTATTTGCTGAAACCAAGCACCTCAATACCACATAATTAGACATATCTTACTCCATGCCACAGCACAGCACCAACCTAAATTAAACACCTGGGCTGTAATTAAATTTACATGCAACTGAACCTCTGCTTGATAAAATAAAAATCTTCCCGTGTTGTTTAAAAGCACAATCATCCCTTCTAAAAGTGACTCAACCACTTCCTTGGGCAGCCTGTTCCAATGCTTCATAACCCTTTCAATGAAGAAATTTTTCCTAATATCCAACCTAAACCTCCCCTGGCGCAACTTGAGGCCATTTCCTCTTGTCTTCTCAGTTGGTGGTTGGGAGAAGAGACCAATCCCCACCTCACTACAGCCTCCTATAAGGTTGTTGCATAAAGCGAGAAAGTCTCCCCTGAGCATCCTTTTCTCCAGGCTAAACAATCCCAGCTCCCTCAGCTGCTCCTCATTAAGACTTGTTCTCCAGACCCTTCGCAGCTTTGTTGGACAGGCTGCAGCACCTCCATGTCCTTCTTGTAGTGAGGGGCCCAAAACTGAGCACAGTATTCGAGGTGCGGCCTCACCAGAGCCGAGTACAGGGGGACAATCACTTCCCTAGTCCTGCTGGCCACACTATTTCTGATACAAGCCAGGATGCTGTTGGCCTTCTTGGCCACCTGAGCACACTGCTGGCTCATATTCAGCTGGATATCGACCAATACCCCCAGGTCCCTTTCTGCCGCACAGCTTTCCAGCCACTCTTCCCCCAGCCTGTAGTGTTGCATGGGGTTGTCGTGCCCCAAGTGCAGGACCCAGCACTTGGCCTTGCTGAACCTCATACTGTTGGCCTCAGCCCATCGGTCCAGCCTATCCAGATCCCCCTGCAGAGCCTTCCTACCCTCAAGCAGATCAAGACTCCTGCCCAACTTGGTGTTGTCTGCAAATTCACTGAGGGTGCACTTGATCCCCTCATCCAGATCATTGATAAAGATATTGAAGAGAACTGGCCCCAGTGCTGAGCCATGGGGGACACCACTACTGACCTGCCTCCAGCTGGATTTGACTCCATTCAACACAACTCTTTGGGCCCAGCTCCCAGCCAGTTTTTAACCCAGCGAAGTGTACGCCCATCCAAGCCTTGAGCAGCCAGCTTCTCCAGTAGAACGCTTTGGGAAACAGTATCAAAAGCCTTACTAATGTCTAGGTAGACCACATCCACAGCCTTCCCCTCATCTACTGAGCACGTCACCTTGTCATGCACCAAGTTATGTAGTTAACAATTCAAAATTTTGCTTCTGTTGAGTAAAACATCAAGGAGTCTAGGAATATTTTAACCAAAAGCTGCCAACAGCTCTGGCCTCTGTTAGTTTGAGTCCTACTTTTTAATCACTCATTTTTGATTTCTGAATACCAGCTTGTTTTCATTTGTCACTACTTTCGCTTTGAATTACTGGAAGAACCTTCTTCAGATCTGTATTTCCTCTGAGATATTTCACAAGGATTTTTCTGCCTTGGTTAACATTTCTATAGGGATGACATTCCATGCAATGTACATCTACTTACATGCTTTAGTTATGACAGTTCCTAAATATATAGTATATTACCACTGTGAAAACCAAAATGCTTCTCGGTAAAGTCTCCTCCTCTGTTCCACATCATTAACTTTACCAGTACCCAACACAGTTCATATGCTCAAGTATTCTGGCAGTGGGATAAACTGAAAACAGCTTGCATTTGAACATGATTTCCTCTTTCAAGTACCTATATGTTTGCCCATTGCCATATCCCGATCATTGCCAGAGTCCAGACGTCCGCTCACCCTATCTCTGCTGAAATTACCATGCAAGCGTTAAGCAGCTCTTACTGCTTTCCAGTCTGTTTTAAAGATGCTTATCACTGTATCCTGTAATTTCTGTACAACTTGGTTCATCAGTGATTCATTCATTTATCAGTCTTTCATTTATCAATGATTCAAAACCCAGATAACACCATTTTCGGAAGGTAACTCAAACCTTCTTTCTTGAATTTCAAAACTACTAATTAAATTGCTTGGCGCTCTCAGTATGGGCTTTTCTTTATCCTTCAGTGAATATATTACTACTTACTTGCCCTTCTTCACAATACCCTGTGCCAGCTCCATAAAAAGTAGACAGATTTTCGTTGTGCTTTTCAGCTTATTTGAAGCTATCTCATATCTCTTTTTCCAGGACATGGATTCACTTTCTTTTTCCCACAAAATCTCCAAGTAAACACAAAGAAATGTACACCAGCTAACATGTGCAGAAAGTGTCAAGAAATTGTAACGCCCTATACATTCTGGGGGAATGTGCCTCCATTAAATATTAAAAATCGAACCCCATTGTCTTACCTGAAAGTGTCATACTCAATCACCTTGGTATGCTCAGGGTCTGCAGCTGCAAATACCTGTCTGATTTCTTGGGAATGAGGTTCTGCTATGTCTTTCAATTTCTTGAGGATGAAACCAGTATCAGCCACAGAGAACTTAACAAAGGAAAGCAAGACATAGATTAGAGAGAAAGGCACTATGCAACTCATGTACCAGCAAGAGTTGTGAAGATGCAGGGCAATGCTGAACAGCTAGTTTCTTCATTGTTTCATTTCAAATACATAAATCTGCAATTTGTTAAGTTTGGAAGGAAGCTTGCTACTGAAAAAAATTGCTTACTACTGAGAATTAAAAAACAAAACAAAAATCATCAGATCATGCACTCTCTGAAAGCTTATTCCAGACACATGAAAGGATATCTACTTTTCCTTCAAGCATTGTATTGTTAAAACAGAAGCAGAAACATTTAAAGTATATATCTAATAACTTTGTCCTCAATTTATGTTGGTGCATGTCACTGAATTCTCTATTAATAAATTCCACCAAGTTAAAACTAATCTCTTCACCCTTGGCTCTGATCAACTGTTCCAACAGATATACTCATTCATATTAGACTGAATATGTTTTACATACTCAGAATTAGCAGATTGCAAATCAGTTAGGAAACAATTTTTCCTGTCATGTAACAAGAATATTTATTTCTTCCTAAATAGGCCATTAAAATCAAATTGAATTCAGATAAACAGAACTGGAGCACTTAGGCTTCCACCCTGTATTCAGATTGTTGTGTAAGAGTTCTACCAAAGTTTTATTTGCTATGACATCTGTCATGCCCTACTCATTAAAAACATACAATGAATGGTCCAAAAATTTCCATTTCTCCCATTCCTTCCAGTAAGAAATGTTCTTTTAACTAGCAATCACTTAAAATTTGGTATGACTGGTATTAAGGACTTAATCACAACAGAGATGACGCCTCACTCCCAATTATGCCGAAGTCTGTCCACAGTATTGTATCAGTCCAAAGAGATCTAGAAAAGGGTATTTGAAGTCCCTATGACACTGCCAGAACAGTATAAAGTGATCTACATTTAATTAATACATCAGTGGTTGTAGGTAACATGCTCAGATTTAGAGAAGACAGTTGCTGCATATGCAAAAACTGCTCCAGATACAACACAGACAAGCAACACCATGCAAGCCAGTGGTGTGGAGCAGCTTGAGCAGCAATCAAAAAGTCTTAGAGACAGCAACTTTTTCAGTCCTCTTGCCAAGACTTCATTGTCTGGGCCATAAGCACACAGCATTTTGCTGAAAAAGAAAGGAACAGAAACAGAGAAAAGACTGGGCAGAAGGAATCAATCAGCAGAATATTTAAAGATGGGCAAAGTATCCTGTCTACTTAAAAAACTGCCTTCTCAACACTGTCAAAGCAGTTGTTTTTACATCTTTTTTCTAAACTACATTCTGCAAACACCTACATAAACTTCCAGTATTTCAGCAGCCTGGTGATAACTCCTTACCCGCTTTCCCCCCTTCTCATGTAATTGCTGACATTCTAGTAGTCACAATCTAGTTTCGTTTGATTGTCTTGCTTATGCCTAAGTCAGATTTTATTATGTTGAACTCAATGGAAGTAAAATCAACCTTCATGTCTGTGCTGCAGAAGACTACAAAGTTTAAACAATTGAGACTGCTTCAGAGTTGATGAATCCATTTCCAAGGAGGCACAGAAATGCCTTGTGTGAAAGAATCCTCTTCAAACCTGGATAACACCAGTAGAACTGCGCACGACACAAATGTTCTGTTTGGAAGCAAATCCACAGTTTCTAAATACACCTTTTTTCCTCAAATCAGAGAAGAAACTAAAAGTGTTGAAATGTTTTGAAAACTAGATCTTTCAAGTTACTTTCATTACAGGCTGCAATCAAAATGAAAAGATTCATCGATTTTTTCACCCCATAATTTAAATATAATACAATAAATACAATTTTGAAGCAGAAAATTAATGGCATTTTCCAAGAGAAAAACATGGCATTTTCCAAAAGAAAAATACTCCATCTGGATTTCTTTCACCAGTTTTCAGAAAAGGTACTGATGTGTTGTGCTGAAAGGAAACCTCTATCAATTCAGCAGGAAAAAGATTTATTTTCTAATTTTAGAAATAACTGACAAATATTTATCTTAGAATTGTTCCCCCTTCTTCTAACTGTCTTCTATCTCTGCTCTTCTTGGATAATTGCTGAAGTTCTTGTGGTTTGAGTATGCAGTCCCCTGATGAACTGAGGTAAATAAGGTGTATCCTTACGTCTGGAACTCTTGCCAAAGGATCTGAATAAAGCATCTGTCCTTGGGAGAATAAACCCTTTTTTACTAACAGCTGTTTTGAAATCTTCACTGTACAAAGAACATTTCAAAATTCACTTTTAAGAAGTGTTTTTAGTGCTGTTTCTTTCCATTTTGCAGGTTTTCTTTTGATAACATACAATCATTCAGTCTGGAAAACTAAGATTGTATTTATTTGCTTCAAGACAATCAATGCAAACAGCAGTTCCAAAGAACATTTACAACCTAATGATGCATGCTGCATTTTGGAGAACAGCTTTGATTTTTACTCTACTAGGAGTAAAAACAGTCCAGCAGTAAGAAAACATAATGTATATAGCTTTGTATTTTATGGCTTAGAGCATTTAGCAGTCATAACATTTTACATCAACAAGCATTTGCAGACCTTCCTCATTACTTCAGGGAAGGCAGGCGGTGCTAACTCCATGTTGCAAAGAAACCACACCGTTCTGCTATTTTCAGTTGAGTAAGAACAGCACAGGTAGCTAAAAGGCAATACAGAGTCAGACTGCATCTGCCTCTACCTCAGCAGCACAATGACATCAAGACTGACACTCTCAGTCCCCAGGACTATGCTAGGCCTATTGGCATCTTGGGAGTCCTGCAGGTTCACTCACTGTGGTGAGCCAGCAGATAGGGAGCAACTAAAACCTGCACTAAGAACCTTCTCCCTTCTCCACTCACAAAAGGTCTGGACTAAAAAGCAGAGAACAGTATCTCGTAGCCTGATAAACCCTCCTGGATGTTCTCCCCAGACATGCTCTCAACAAGCCTAAGCAACAGGCAGCTCTGCAGAAGGTCTGCTGAAGGCACAATTCACGCTGTAGCCCCACCATGAGCTATGAAGCATATACACTACCCCAAAGGCCTCACAACACTGTCTAGTCCAAAGGGCGATGTTCAAGATCACACAGTGATGAAACAACTATCCAGAAGAGGGACTGGGATGCAGAAATGCCTTGGCTCCTGAACTGATGCATTGTTAAGATCTGTCTCAGACTGACTGGTTCGGAACTGCACACAATAGGAATTCCCACATACACCAGGGTAATTTTTTTCAAATATTTCAGCACAAAGTTCACCATCAAAAAAAATCTACATTTTTTACCAAATGAACAAAAAATCCCACAAAATGCTCTGGGACTCTTCTTTCTTTTGGTTCTCCATCCCTGTATCCGTTCTTTTTTGACCTCTGTGACAGTTGCTAGAGGACAATCCATTTCTTCCTCTTGGAAATGTTTCAGGTTTTGGTGGATGAGGGCTTCTTTACCAGACATTTGCGTAATGACTGGTAACATAAAGTATATATAAACAGAAGCACCCCAGCTCTCTACTTATTACGGTTCTCCCCTCTGAAGGCAACACCAAAAGATGATGAAACTCAGTACAAACTGTAAGCCCGAATTCCTCACTGCGATATGAATTTCTAATACTAAAAGGGAAATGTTTTGTCAAATAAATATGTATGAACACAAATCAAATCAGGAAATGAAACAGCCTCATCAGTAAGATTCTAAATTGGATGTGCCCACATCTTTAGTATTGTACACAATTCCAATCTCCACATCTCACAGTTGCCTTGCTAGGACAGACTAAAAAGGACGAGAACTCTTATTTGGTTGAGACTCTTATTTGGATAGGGTTAGGCTGAGTAGGAAGAACGTCTTAGATTTACAAAATCATGAAGGTGGTGCATAAGGGGAATGGAGATCTTCACCAAACCCCAGAACACTTGAACTGGCATTGAATCTAGCAGGACATTGGTTTGAAACAAATAAAAGATATTTCTTTTATCAGATATTTCTTTACATAGAAAGCAGTGAACTTTTTAACTTGCTGCCACAGAAAGCTGTGGAAGACAACAGTATCTCTGGGTTCAAAAGGGGTTAGATCAACTCAGGGACAACAGGTCCAAACAGTCTCTAGAAGGAATAGGCAGGGGTACACCTTATAGCAGTCCCTAATACACTATGTATGGATGCTGAGAAAGTAGAACGGGAATGGACTGTCAAGAGCAGCCAGGCTTGCATGCTCTCCCTGGCTAGCATCTTCTAAATCCACTGCCAGAGACAGAGCACTGGGCTGTGAACTTTGGGTGAAGAAATTAGGAATAACCAATTCTGAAAAATATAATCTAGATAAGATACAGTCCTTAAAGCCAACAGAAAATAACAAGAGCTTGCTTCACCTCATTTGCATGCTTCTCCATGTAGTTGATGGTGTACTCATCAGCATCCACCAAAAGAAAGTTGTGGCCATGGAAACAAACTCTGGCTCCAACAAACAGATCCTGAGCCTTGAAGTATTCAGATGGCTCACTCTTAAAGGGCTCCTGCCCAGGCTTCTTAATGCGACCTCTTTCCAAGAACTTCCCACCAAGTATCCCTATGGGAATAGAATTGTAAATAATTAATAGTGGCCTTGCCTGGGGGAAAAAAAAAGAAAGAAAGAAAAGTAGAGAAAAGAACAACAGAAAAACACTCCAAACCAGACGGTTTGTATTTAAATATTAATTTTCATCCTTGAGTTTCTTGTCTCAAATTATACTCTCCCCCTCCTTCTCATTGCTAAAAGAACAGTCTCTGCGAGTGTCCACAGTAACAGTTACACTGTGCATATTCTGTGACATGTCTCATCTGAATGCCTGCCAGACACCTTCCCTTTTTCCTTTTCTCTAAAATGTGAGAGAAATTTGCCTCTTCAAATGGTTCCCATAACCCTGTTGCCAGCCTTGGGACTGACCCGTGAGAAATGTAAGATGCGAAATGCAAGATCCAGCAATTATCCTTCAACTGCTAAAGTAAAAAAGAAAAACAAAAAATCAACAACTTAGGATAACACAGTCCTACTAAGATCATGAATTTTGGTGCACTGTAATTCTAACTTGCTTTTAGGGGCTTTTGAATATGAAGAAAGCAGGAGTGACATGACACTATCTTCTACATACTGTTCTGCCAATGCAACTTAAACTGTGATCAGTTATTTCCTTTCTGAGCTGGGTATGTCACATTATTTCTTTTCACATTATAATGATTTTATTCATGCCACTGAAAACTGCATATGGTGCTTAAGGGTATGTAAGATATTAAAAGGGACATTTTTTTTCCATTAATATCTTCTGGTGTACCACAAGATTACATTATATTTAGCAAGCTTTCTAGAAAACAGTCTGTCGCATGTTTAGTTTCATCAGGATATGAGCCCTACAACAACTCTGGAGTGCCTGGGGTTTGTTTCCTGTTTATATTTGAGCTTCTAAGCCAAAAGCCAAAAAGCATACTTCAGTAACATTTAATGATGCTTTACATATTAGGTAGTGATGCGAGTCCAATAAAAGGCTGATGAACAGTGTAATAAAATGCCATTTATAGTCAAAATTATAAATGAATGAAACCCAAACTACTTATTAAACCAGAGTTTGGATCAGATGTCTTACTTAACTGCTTTACTTGTACCATAAAAGACAAAAAAATACACTAAGGTAATGGTCAGGTCTAGCTTCAATCAAAAAATGTTTCAAATCACTAATGTAACTCTAATCTTAACACATTCCTTTTCACATAGTTATTAAAACAAATATGAAATTTTACATTATATAATCCTGGCAACTGTTTGTAATATCTAAACAAAATCAGTCACTGTAAGTTTGAAATTTCACTCCTGTCTCTGTATTTCCCTGCAATTGTGCATTTAGATTGTAAACTTACCTTAATACCTCTGTCTGATAATTGCTTTTTAAATGTTATGGGTTAGTACATTTTAAGTGGTATAAAGAAAAACAACCAAAAATATCTCGTTAGGTTAGAGATTTTACACTGAAACCTGATGAGAAATTTTGATGGAAATCTACAAGAGTCAGGCTCAAAGCACAAAATAAACACCACAACCAAAGACCCTCTGCCATTAAGATCAGATCAGACTTTGCAGGTGTTTGTACAGCTGCTAGCTTGGTCTAGAGTAAAAAGGGGGTTGTGATCTCCTGCATGGGGAGCCAAAGTCCTCATGCTTTGACCCCCATCTCAAGTACTTCAAGATGTCCAACCCTGCGTATTTCAAATACAGTTTCACACTGTTACTAATACTATGAAGTACTTCTCTGCAACTTCCAGGTTGCTGGACTTAGAAAAGTAAGACCAACTTTAATACTTCAATCTTAGGACCTAGGTTTGAAACATTTTGTTTGCCATTTTCTATCAATTCATGCAGATAAAACAGGAAAAGATAGCCCTTTGAACCTGCGCACAAGAGAGGTGGTCAAGTTATTTTGGGAGCCATTTACCATTTTAACTCATCCCCCCTCTAAGTAAAGTGGTCAGCCTTACTGTTCTCACACCCCCATGCACTTCAACAACACTTTTGCTCCTCACACAAGAATGTTCCTCTCACTCCCATTTCGCATGCCTTACCCTTTTTCCTAGCCTCTCACACCTGACCTCTGCAAAGCCTTCTCATTCTTAACCTCAAAGAACCCTGGTCTCTCTTCCTTCAGATGTGAAGGGAGAAAATGAGGGAGGGACAGAGGGAGAGAAGAGAAAGGGAGAAGGATAAGAAGATGAAAGGAAGGAAGTGGGAACAAAGAAACTTCTGCAGTCCCAGCCCTCTTTCCAACTTCTGCTCTATCCCCTTCATCTCTACTTCTTACCTGCTTCTTCAAGGCTGTGCTCACTAAACTCTCCAGTGGTCAGTTCTTAGTCACATCTTTCCACTTCATCCTTCTACCATCTCTGAAACAGTCAGCTACTCCATCCACTTTAACATTCCAGGAAAGTTAAAAACCTATTTACTGATACTTGCCTTTCACACGTGTCTTAAAGCATTTGTTATTGTTGGTACGAAAACTTGCTCATTTATTGTTTCACATTTTGTTTGACTAGCAATATTTAATGGTGCCCTAGCTGCAAACCTAGCATATATTCTTATCCCAAAATAAAAGGAAGGCAGGTGATAACCTCTGACCTTGGACCCATGCTGCTGACAGCCTGAGTGAGACCACATCTGCACTGCATAGTGTGTGGGTCTGCTCTGGGTGCTATGCAATCAGCTTGTGGTCTTAAGACACACATATTATTTTTGTGTATTCAAACTGTTTGAAGGTATGCGAAGGCTGTGTCGTGGTCCAACAGAGCAGTGTTTTACAGCATAAAACCAAGGGTATGTATTGCAGCACCTGGGTGTGGCAGAAGGGCCTGGGAAGGGTTTTTGAGTGCGCAGAACCTCCTGGGATAGTGTTAGATGACTGATAAGGGTGGAGCAAGACAAACCTGATGCAGCCTTGTCCTTATAGCCTTGCAGGAGGGTGTTCTGGAGTTAAGCATCCTCCAGGAGGGGCCCTGGGCTCTCTGGGGCCTTGAATGGTTGGAATGGTGCAAAGGAGAACCAGGATTGACCTAACAGGCAGTACAGATGACAGGGATCCAAGATTCAAACACCTCCCTGGACTCCTTTAATTTAACAGTGCAGCTGTACCCTTAGCATCCTTGTATCTCCAGACATAAAGCAAGCCAATCAAACATGTCATTCGCTAGCACAGAACTGAGCTACTATTGAGCCTTACAGCAGCATTACTTCACAAATACATGTGTATGTGTGCATATCTTTAGCTGTATAAAAGCAGTTGCATAAATTACAAGCCACTGGATGGCAGAAAACTAGTAAAATAATAATGACAGGACACTGCTGCTATAAAGCAGTGTTAGATCTTTATGCTGCACTTGAGCAGGGCTACCTGGGAATGGTCACTGAAGCCCAGGCAGGTGCTCTACACATTTTCAAACATTCCTCAGAGAATTGCTTGTATTCAAATGGTGGGTGAGGTCTCTATTTATGCATTCATAATATAGTTTGATACAAGTACAGATGCTATTAGCCTTTGCGTTGAAAAGGCTCGGGTCTTCTCTAAGTCGCTTAGAGTGCCCTACTCATGGGCAGGGCACTCTAAATGACCTAGTAGCACCACTGGCACAAAAAGAGTTGTCTTAGAATACAGAATTATCTAGACATTCACCACCCCTTCATTTTTCACGGATGTGATGTTCATCACAGGTCTGATACAGATTAATTTAAGAAATCAGTTTCAGTAAAGGCTTAAAAGTAAGGATGCAAGGACACTCAGCCCTTAACTATAAGCTGAATAATTGGACTTCAGCAAGTCAACTGCTGCCACCACAGCCTGAAGCAAAGGAGAATGAACAGTCCTCCCTGAGCCAGTCTTTGCTGTAGACAGTGAGCTGTACCTGCGCAGGGTACCAAGTAGGTGAGTACTGAGCACAGTGAGCTGGTCACCATTGCAGAGCATAACCTGAAATACCATACTAAGGCTCTCTGTGCCAAGAAGGTGGCACTGGACAATTCAGACAGTATGAAAAGAGCTAGTTAGGAGGTTCCACAAGAGCCTTACAAGGTAACTTAGGAAATCTTCTATTACTGTTTTTCTCTCATCTTTGACAGAATGTGATTTCCTGACTTTTTTCTCCTGAGGATTTTATCAGAGGCTGACAGCAGGTTTTTTAAGAGTCATTCCTTCAGCTGAACATCTTGAGAGGGGCCAGAGCACTTCTGGATGTTAACTAATCTGAAACTGTTGCTACAGATGTCTTGTGGTCTTCACAGAAATACACTAATCTCTCCAAGAGGAGTGCATTTAGCCAAGGCTCCTCTACCTCTCTGAGTTACAGAACGACTTCCTGCCATCCTTCCCAGTGCTGTGCTACATACATACACACACACGCACACACACAGCCACTAGTAGCAGAGGGTAACCTTCATTCTTCAGATGCTCAACACTACATGATTCATGATAATGTATATTAAAAGTCATCACAGCTGTTTTGCTTTCATGAGCTGTTTCTACACAAAGGATGTTAAATAGGTGTCATAACACAATAACACTGTCTTGCAAAACAAAGGATTTACTCTTTCATTCTTAAAGACTTAAATTTACTATCCCTTTTTTGCATCAATTACGATACAATTCCTGTATGTTATCTACAACAAAAGCAAATGCTTAAAAGGCCAAATTTGCAAATTAAAATGTAATAAAAATTCTAATACATTAAACTTCCAGTTCCCAAAGTACATTGCAAAGTGCCGTCATACAATAAACAGTATTATTCTGAGTGATGAAGATTATAAATTACTATGACATACAGCTATGTAAGATAATGCAGTAGACCGGCTGATGTAATTCCCATTGCATTTAAAAAGCCACATCCCTGCTTCTGCTAGTGCTGAGTCTGGCCACAATGTTTACTGTAAGCTGTAATCAAATGAGCAGGGCAACTGAGACTGATTGCAAAACATTACTACATCTTACCTGTATTTCGCTGCATATGTTCAAAAATTGAAATGGTGTCATCACTCAGGAAGTAGCAAATAATGAATTTCCGATCCTTGTCAACAGAACTATCAGTAACGAGTTTTGCAAGAAAGCGCAGTATGTTACTTTCCAGACCACTTCTAAAAAAGCAAAAGAAGATGTAAGAAATTAAAAACAGAGTGTGAGAAAAGTTTTCATCACTTAGAGATGCATTCTCCTGAGATTTTTAAAATATATTAATTGTGTTATTCCTGGACCATGAAGGGAAATGGCATAAGGTTCCCTATTTTTCTAAAAAATCATTTTCGACTTAAATTAACTGAACCAATGAGACCCAGCCAGACAGAAAGGAATTATTTTCAGGGAAAATTACTTCTCTGCCAAAGCTCTGAAATGAATTTGTATTCAAATTCAGTTGCAAATGAAGCTCCGAGTTTCTTTCCAGAGCATTTATAGAGGAAAAATATATTTAAAGTGTATATTTTCAAACCAAATTCTGAACGGCAATACATATAAGGATCCATCTCCACGAAATCAGGTCTATTACTAGTTGAATATTTGTTACATTTTACATGATTTACAATACCAGTATATGCGTTACCAAGCCTTTTTCTAATAGCTTTCTTCTTTTATGGGTGTTTTACAGGTAGCTACTGTTTCTCTAGCATGTCACTTTGCTGTTTTGTGATCTTCACAGAAATACTCTAATCTCTCCAACAGGAATCCTCTTAGCCAAGGCCCTCTGAGTTACAGAATGACTTCCTGCCATCCTTCCCAGTGCTGTGCCACATAGCCACGTTTTCACCTAGGCCTCAACAAGCATTGCCTGACAAGGTGTTCCATAATGGAAAGTAAAGGGTTAGTGCTTTAATACTGTTGTAGCAAAAAGTAAATGCCAGAAAGTCAAACTGAAAAATAAATCAGTGTTGGACAGCTGGAGCATTCAAAATTCCTGACTAATTCCTGGACTACTACTTCTATCAAACTGCCACTGAAGATAGCAGAAGAGAATGAGAGAGAATGATGGAAGGGCCAGAATATTTGCCTTCTCAAAATAGAAATTTGCTGAGTTCAGAGAAAATTGGAGTTCCATGTCAGTAAACTAGTCCTCATGCACCTGACCCTTAAAAGTCTGATGAACTGCATGTTTTGCCAAAAAATGGCATCCCCACTTAACATCCATTGCCTTCACAAAAAGAAATAATGACAAAAAAGGTTAGAATTATTTTTCACCGAAATACCTGTCTTTCTCCATGAATTTCTTGAAATCTTTTTGGGGAGGCTTGGGAAGCAGACCCATACAGGAGCACAACGAATCCTCTTCAGAACCAAATCCAGTATATGGTGGAAATGTTTTTTCTGGTTTTGGAGGTGGTGGAGCTTTATATGGAACTGGGGTGAAATCCTCTGTAACAAAGATAGCAAGACATATTTATTATTGTTCTGATGAAGCCATTCTACTAAGGATTTAAACTTCCAGTATGCATACTTATTAGCTTATCTCTGCAACAGAGCACTAATCAAAGTCAAACCAGGATCCCTCCTACTGTTACAGAGTAGAAAAAGACACCACAGAAGCCAACAGCGAAATTATTGTTCTTTCAAGGGTTGCAGAATTTTATCTATAATCCTAAAATGTTTAACAAAAATCATTAAGATACACAGGTAAAAGAAATGACAAATGTAGTTTCAAAATGGGATAGAACAATAAAATAACAATTCTAAATTAATTTTTCAGTTTTATCCTTTGAGACCACATCATTAAGTAAACACTTGGCTTACGAGTTTCCTGCCCTCTGCTTATCCCAAAGGGAAAATAAATACATAAATAAATAAAATTTTATTCATTGTTCATATCATACTTATATGAGAAGAATTAAAAAATTTATGTACATCTTGGTACATTGAAGCCAATAGCTTCGGTCTGCATCTTAACTTCATCCAGAGTTCTGGAAGGTTCATTTTCACTCATTTTTCCCACTCTCAAATCTTTCTTCATGATGATGAATGGTCCTGACCTATGCCAGAAACACAGGGATGTAACCAGTCATGGACCTGCACTCACTTCCCATATGTGTTGCTCCCAAAAGCCCTGCTGCACTAAGGTCCTTCCTTAATCTTGTATTGGTGAAAATCTTGTTGCTCCATTTGGCCCTTCATTCCTTCCCTGAGCTGCTGTTTCACTGCAACACAACTTCCAGCTGCCAGTGGGGTCCACATAAAAATTCAGAAGAGTAAAACAGTCTTCTGGTTAAATATGGTTAATGGAAAATGGAAAAGGTGACAGGAGAAAAGCAACTTATATATGGGAGAAAACAAATGGGCAGACTTGAAGCAAATTAAGCCATAAATCATAGAATCTCAGTACAATTCAGGCTGGATGGGACCTCAGAAGGTCTCTAGTGTGGTTTCCTGCTCAGTACAGGCTCAGCCACAGGCCGGACCAGGCTGCTCAGGGCTGTGTCCACGTGGGGCATGAAACATCCCAGGATGGAGCCTGCACAGCCTGCCCTGGGCCCAGCTGACCCCCAGGGGGGAAGTCTTTCCTAAAATCCAGTCTGACCCCCTCTGGTTTCCATTTATGCCCATTGTCTTGTGCCCTCCTGCCGAGGACCTCTATGAAGAGCCAGGCCACCTGGTCTCAGCAACCTCTCCACTGGTGGGCGCAGGCGGCTGCTTGTGCCCTGCAGGTGCCTATTCCCCATGCTGAGCAACCCTGCTCCCCTGGCCGCTCCTCCACCTGGCCATCCTAGGGCCTCCCCCAAACTCGCCTTGGCTGGTCCATGTCTTTCCTGTACTGGTCGACCCAAAAAAGGACACAGTAGCTTGGTGAGGTCCAACAAGTGCAGAGCAGAGGGGGATAGTCACTTCCCTCGACGTTTCAGACAGTTGCTGTTCGTGTCACCCAGGCTGCAGTTGGCCACCACAGCTCTGGCCTCATGCTCAGCTTGCTGCCCACCACAACCCCCAGGGCCCTTCCTGGCCCAGCACAGGTGCAATGAGAAGCTGGGAGAGCTTGCTGCGGTCCGGCCAGTGCAGCACTGCCCAGTTGGAGCTGTGCCACCTCCATACCTGGGCTGGCCAGAGATGCTGCCCCAAGGACCTGAGAGCTGCCTGGGCTACCAAGTGTAAGACAAACAAGTGAGGCAAAACGGACAGGAAGATGGTTCAAGATCTGCAGCCCAGGAGGCAAAGAGTGATGTAAGTGACCAGTGTATTAAACTTCACCCCACAAAATAAAGTTTTTTTCTTTAAAACTTAACTTTTCTACCCAGAACTGAAGAGAGATGAATAACCTACACTTGTAGCTTGGGTTTCAGTACAAATAGAGGGAAACGATAACTAGTGTTGCTTTAAACATTTTCTGAAGTGGTTTGTTATTAAAATGTTTTAAACAGCAGTATACCAGAACATCAAAGCAACCTACTCTTTTAAAGTCTGACTTGCCTAACAGCAGTATGAAGTTGAAAAATACAGAAAGAATTCAGATGCCAGAGTTTTTCTTTAACTTGAAAACAGAACGTGATTTCCTTTGGCCTTTACCTCTTACAAGAAGAGTGTGGTCAAATGGAAGCGCTAATACCTTCCACTGAATCAGTCAAGAGGGGGATTTGCAAAACCATGCCAACATTTTTTTCTGTAAAACTACATGTGCCCTTTCTGTAATTCAAAAGTACAAAGGCCAAGCCCATATGCAAAAGAAAGTCCACTCAGAAAATTTCAAATCAATCTTCACAGGCAAAGAATAAGTGTATGTGTAAACACGCACCAAAATATGATTTTCTAAATACAGTGTGTGACAAAATTGCTTCTCAGGACATTTTCAGTGTGCCAGGTAATATAACTTATAAATGCAGCTCTTGTTACAACAAACACTATGTACGCTTTAAATCAACATATATTGAGACAGAAAGAAAACCCCAATACTTACAGGTATTGATTCTGTATGCTCAGCTGGCGTATGTTGAGTTACTACACGACTACCACTGTAGTTGCCAACAGAGAAAAAAATGTTGGTTTCATAATACAGGTTTTCTTCAGCGATGTGGAACACAGACAAAAACCTGAAACCTCGATGAAGATCGTTCCTGCACTCCAACAGTGCCACCTAGTGCGTGTGCGGCAGATGGGACAGACAGAGCCATGCAGTGTCACTCTCTTCTCTTGATCGTGTGGCATTAAGGCAGCAGTAAAAGCTGTAATCCATAGGCAATACAGCAGTACTAATAAGTCATGATGCAAACAAAACGCAGTGGCTTTCAGCTGTATCAGACTGCAGCCGGCTCCGTTATCACCTCCTAGGTCTCATCACACAGTTGCTGTAGACCGTTACAGCACGTAGCTATGCTTGTTCTCCTAAACGGCCTGTAACCTAGGTGCTTCCAACTAGGGTTCTAATGCTATTTAGAAATCTTAACAATATTTTTTATTATGCACTATGTTAAGCTGCATTCATATTTTCCCCCTCGAGGGCTAGATGATTGTAACGATGTATTTTAGCAGAAACAAAAACCCCTTCTCTTTGTACAGCTTTAAATAACACACTTCCTGCCAAAACAGTTTGGAAAGCCAGGACATTCAGTTGAAATTGTTAACTCAAAAGACAAGCTAATGCGTTTACATGCAGGTCACAGTATATGCATATTAACACTCATGCATAAGGCATTCATTAAGAAATGCTAAAGCATTTCCCTTTACATGTATTTTAGCATATACTGATGAAAATTAGATTTATAAACTGCAAGGAAACTACAAATTAAGAGGAATATTGTGTTAGTCCCAGAGAGTATGTTAAATACCTCACAACCCAAGCTTGGGCTAAACTAAATCCAAAGAGAAATTCAGGGCTTTGTTTCTCATCCTTTCCCCAGTGTAAAATGATCTTGCTTCATTCACATTCACCAAAGAGAACAATGCAAACATCTAGCTTCGTGCCACCTACAGTTTCCATGATTTTAAAGGATTATGTATTCAGATTCTCTTCTGTGAAAGAGGAAATTCAGAAAGATTTTTACACAGAGAAACAGTTGAGCAGACTAGTTAAAAACTTATTTCTGCAACTTTTGAACAGCCAGGTAGGTACATTGGACTAACAGCTATGCCTGAGTTCCAAACTCTTTTCATCTTTGCTCTGCCATGCGCTGTTAGGGTAGTATTAGACAGACAACTTGCACTTACGCATGCAGTGCACTCCTCTCGAGGTTATCACTGTTTCTTAAGAAAATTACTTATGACCATTCTGGAAAAGGAATCAATGCTCTTTTCTTCTAGACTGTAACATTTTCAATGTGAATTTACAGTGGGTAGCAGGTAAATTGAAGTCCTGGGTCACAAACTTCTAGTTCTAGAAAGAATAGTAGAGAGATTTTCCCCATGGACAATTTCACCCCTTATTACTGCATCAGTTGATACCCAGCAGGAGATGGGCTGCCACCGTGGTGTTTATTTCACCTAGTATATCAAACACTTATCACACACTAGTAACTTTTTCTCATGACGTCAAAACCTGAGTGAGATTTGAACAAGCACTGGAAACAGCAAAAAACAAAAACAAATCCAGCCACTTCTTTGGCATACAAACAATTTGAAGATGACCTAGCCTTCTCAGCAAGAAGAACTAAATTCCTCAAAAATACTTTGTTGCCACAGAGGCAGCATTAAGCTAGCTTGAATGAGATTTTGTCTGCTTTCAGTTTCAATAGACATGGTGAGATCATAATATACATTGTAGGATTACCTTCTGCCCTCAGTTGATGAACTGTAGGAAAACCCTTGCATGTTAGATAAAAACATATTTCAAGGAAGAGTCATGTGATACATATCCTGGATTAGAGTGACAACCATATTGAGTATCAGTATATAGCAGGCAGGCGAGAAATTCTGCCTTCAGAGGAACAGGACAGTCACCTCTGAGCATTACAGCCAAGAACAGGAAAAAGAAATCCCACTAGCCTTGGACAATAGAGGAGGTGGAGTTAACCTGAAGGGCTGACATTGCTAACATGATGTTCCCTATACATAAAAGGTATAAGAAACAGCTGAGACTTCGTTTTCATGAGAGTATTTCACAATTTAGGTAAAAGGTAAAATAAGAAAGCAATACTACCATCTTCACAACGTTTACATGCAGCAATTAAGGTAAACCCAGTCTTCACAAAATCATCTGTGCAGCTAAAATATGACAGTGTTTGTTCTGATTCAAAGCAAAACTCCTCTTAGAGAGTCCTACTTCATGATTATTCCCGTTACCTGAGGGAAAAAAGGCATCTGCAAATGCATAGAGCACTCCCTGTGTATATTTAGCTCCCGCTGCTCAGCCTCAACCACATTTAATGGAAAGGTTAGACGCCAGAGAGATTCTGATTTCCAACGAGTTCAGTGAAAATTGGCAGCAGGCTTTAATGCCCCCACTGAGGGAAAAGCAAGAAGTCAGCTGTTATCCAGCAGCAGCTGCCTGGCCAAAAGCACACATGTACTGGCCAGCCGATCACGCTGCACGCTGCTCTGCCCAGGCAGCAGGTCAGAGAGGGAGCCTGAGAAATGAGGGGGTGGGAGGGCGAGGAGAACCGGGACATGAGAGGGATCACAGGGTGCTGCGAAAAGGCGTAACAGACAGGCTTGGGAGGTACTGGGACATTGAATAAAAATCAGCAGTAAACCAGATTTTACTGGTTTTGTTCCTTCAAGAACAGTGTATTATTTAAGAAAGGACAATTATACTGAACTCCACACTTTGTACTCAATTCTGTGCTGTGATACTGTTTTTAGTTAGAAGAACAAGTATCAGTTTCCCAACATTGCACATCAGTGCGTTTCATGTTTCAGCTGGGTGACCACAACGCCTATATGTTGACTATAACACATGGCTATAGAATATTTTTCTCTTTCTCTACAGCTTCACTAGCAAATCTAGACAGATAATATCACACATTAAGGTATTTTGTCACAGCACTGTTACATGACGGTAATGTCATTAGTTTCCTATTGAAGGGCATTAGCCTTTGTTTACCCATGGAAAAGCTCTCCTTCACTTTTCACAAACAGTATGAAGAGCAAAATAGGCAGAAACAACATTGGAAATACATCAGATATCATAATCATGCACTTCAAGGGAAGTAAACTGCCCTTAGTTCTCCTAAAGGGCAAATGCAATTGGCAACCAACTGATGCTGAAACTGCAGAGTCAAAAATAAATGTCGGCCTCTTTAATGGCTTTGGCAGAAGAGTATAAATTGAAGGGGAGTGATGTGAAAACACACTGGGAAACAAACAGCTGGATTGATGCCGTGAGGTGCTGAGCACTGTCCCTTGACGTATGAACTCATTTATCCACTTGCTTACTCTTACTCAAGTAAATGGTCTCCCTGGATTCAAACTGCAATTAAGTACGTTTCAGTGTTTAATTGGATCGGGGCAGAATGCTGGGCACTGTGTGGGATCAAGCCCACTGACAGGACCCTCTATGTCCACCAGAGGCAAACAAAATTGGTAACACACTAAGAATAAAAGACAAGCTCTTTCTCCCCCAAAACCTGACTGCTTCTAAGTCAAAAAACTACCCTGATTCTGCTCCCAGCCCCTCCTAACTAAAAAAATCATACCTACGCTTTCTTTTAATCCTGATGGGGAAAGCAGGAAATCATTTAACAGCAAATTATGAGAATCTCTTAGCTCTTAGAAAGTATGTATTTTCTGTGAACAAGACAGGCATCATCAAGATTAATGTGGGGGTTTTTTTGGTTTTTTTTTTTTTCTGGTTAGCCACACTCTCTGCCACCATATATCCTTAAAGGTATTTGCAAAATACTATCCAGTTCTTTGAAAGTCTCAGCTAGTGCACGTCTTTGCATGTCACATGCTGAAGAGGCAGACAATCTGGAGAGAGCACTGAGAAAAGAATAAAAAAAAGATCACAGGTATAGAAGAACTGACTATGGAGAAAGACTGAAAGAATTGGGTTTCCCCAAGAAGCATATGGCCCACGATGGTGTATTGGAATAGTTCAGATATGGGTAAGGTTTTTCTAAAGAGAAGGTACTGATCAGTTGTTCTCCCAAAGGTAAAGCAAGAAAGTTGCTCTTTCAGTTTACACAAACCAGCCTCAGAGTAGCTATTAGGCAGCATTTCTAACCATGAATTTAAGATGAGATACCTCAGGAGGCAGACAAATCTCTTCTACTGGAGGATGTTGACAAAAGGCTATACAAACATCAGCCAGTGACAGTCCATGTATATACACTGTTCTGCCTCAGAACAAAGGGAATGGACTAGATCACCTATGGTCCCAATTTTCTACAACTCCTCACGTCTGCAACATCTGACTTCTCCTAACTTGTAAAGCACCTAACTTTAATATCCAGAGACATGACCTGTAACTAGTGAGCCAGCATTATAGCAGAGAAAGAGCCTTTGTGTTTGTGTAACACTTGGTAGCACTGCTTGGTTGATACAGAATGGTCAGCTGCATTTAATTTATCACTCTGCTGTGAGTAAGAAATCCCCATTCACTGTTCCAGGATATTTTGCTCATACAGAGGATACTGCTGCAAAACAGAGGCAGTAGTCTTGGTTGAAAAAAATTATCAGGCAAGAACCCCCTGTTTTGCATCTCCAGAGTTAGACTCACTGTTATTATAGATAATACTATGGTTATTGAATATGGCTTCCTCACACACTGGCTAGTGTAAGAAAAGACTTATTTTGGCACAAACATTTCAAGCTATTATTAAAAAAGTTATAATGAGACATGTTTTGCCAGTTATGAAATTTAGCATTACAATGTCAGCAGTACATTACTTAATTCCCTCAATGCAGCAAATGGGCTTTGATCTAAACACTGCATTCTATCTGATCACAAGTCAAGCTAAAAGAAATAGTATACCCAGGTATTTTGTTTCTCAATGTCAGAGAAAGGCCACAGTAGGATTCTTTCAGTCATCTCTGAACAGCCAGACACTTAGCTGTATTTATTGAATGAATAAACTGCCAGAAATCAACTAAGTTATTTCTGCAGGAAGATGTCTATAATAGAACCATTAGCAATCTGACTGAGGGAATTCAGAGACAGATAAACGAAAGACCCTATTGTTATACATTTCCAAAATGCTTTTCCATTATGGACATAGTTGCTAATGTTTCCAGAATTCAGCACTGAAACCTCACAGAATACATACTCTAATGGTTCAGAATACATAAAACTACACTGTAAAAAAACAATAATGTGACAGACTACTACTGTTGTGTGAGAAAATCTTATTACGTGACAATTCTGACATCCATATAGAATGAAACATAGTATAATGGGGAATAACTGAGCCAACTCTACTTACCCACTCACTGCATGCTCTATATTATCTTCTGACTGCAAACATGGCTATTGGAATGGGAGGGGGAAGTAGAGAGGAAGATATGGCAGTCTACACACATGACTATTTTGTCATTCTAGTTTTAAAATAGAGGCAGTTAGGAACAGAACACGTACATTATGTGATGTTTTTCAGTGGAGTAACATACAAGAAAGCCCTTCTGGATCACCTGCAAAACTACCGTTTTGCTGTTAACAGCCTACAACAGATTGTTATTGCTGAAGGTTTGAATGAACATGTTATGTCAGTAATAAAATTCAAAGACAGCACTGTCAAACTCAGAGGTATAAAAATACTGATAAGGAAAGGATAATCATCAGTACTTACCAAGTCCATACTTTGTCCTGTAATAATCTTTAGTGAATTCATCACAATCACAGAGTATTATCTTCCTTCCCCAAACATTAATTACTGCCCCTATTTTCAGGTCACTGTCTCTGTAAAATTCCTGATGCACTGCTCCTGTCTAATAAAATTGGGAACATCTATTTAGCAGCTCTATAAATCCTAGAATCATACAACCTTTCTTAAAATCTAGGTCATTTAGTGTGTGTGATTTAAAATATAATCTTCATACTTCATTTGCAAGTACTTTTCACTCCATGCTAAGCTACCTCACCTTCACAAACATGGCACAGTAAATTTCAGTAGTTTTGATTTGAGCTATTCTTCAGCGGCAACACTATTTTATAAACAACTCTCCTTGTTGTAGAGGATAACAACCACAGAAATTACAAAAACTACTATAAGGACATTCAATAGCTGGAAGCATTCAATAATATCTGACCTTACGATTGTCCAGAATGTAACGGCCTCTGTTTCCTACAAAATTTCCAAACACATTGAGAACAGTGCGACTGGTGATCGTGCCCGGCTGATACAACCCGGTTGGAGCATACTGCAAGAAAAGAGACCGGCTGTTAAGAAATACAGTTAACAGTGAAGAAAGAGAACTCAGTTACCTTAGAACTAACAGTTTTTTTACAGATTGACTGTTATTACAGTGTTTTCTTGGAAGAATTTTTAGTAAATTCTAAGGTAACTTTATGCCACTGAACCTGAAACCCAGTGTGTAGGTCAAAAGAAGCATTCAGAATCTTACTGTGCATCCAACAGTAAAGTCTCCTTTTTCTTGGAAGCAAACAGAAAGCAAAGATAAGCACACCCAAGGTAGCACATCCTTGTTAACATCTGCTCTAAAGGCTAGTATTTTGACTGGTAATAATAACAAAAGCATGCGAAAGAACCACTCAGGGCTGGTCCTGCTGGGCTGAACACTGCGCTAATACAGGGGATTCAAGTCAGCATGATTCTATTGGGAGAAACGTTTTTATCTTTTGTTTCTATTGTAAGTTTCAAAATGACAATAGCAATTTCTCCCAATAATATCAAAGTTAATAGGCAAATAAATTACATGTTTTTATACGATGAGCAAACTGCTGATGAAGGGTAACCAAAGTGGGTCATTTTGTCATAGCACCTTCCCTGACACCCCAACTTTTGGTTGCTGTTCTTCTCAAAATTGTCACTGAATTCAGAGGAAGAAGCCAGACCTTAAAATTACAACACGCACTTCACTAGTAGAAGGGGTCTGTCAGCAGAGTCATTGCTAAATCAGTGCCTCAGAATACAGGATGCACTACGTGAGAACAGGGCACATTTTGCTCTTTAAAGTCTCTTGTCCTTCTCTACGGCATCACAGATAAATTACAAATATCAGGACAGGAGAGAAAAGATTCCCTGGTGTTTTACTCTACCTGTAGGTTGACTTTATTCTATCATCAGGATCTGTCTGGAGTGACACAGAAGTGTATCCAGCTCACTAATTTTATAATCATAATAGGTTACACAGGACTCAAATACCTTGAAGACTTCTCTGAGATAAGTCTTCTCTAACAAGCACCTGATTAACACCTGAAAAAGCCTCTACACGGTTTCTTATTGATTTTAACTACCTCTGCATAAGGTCCCAAATCTAGGAATTCAAATTTAAGAAGTCACTCTAGATTTGCTGCAAAGAAGTAATATTACTGAACTCTAAAACTGGACTTTTCCAAAGTTTCCAAATATAAGTCACATGCATCAAATCTGAATTCTCCTACGTTTTATTTTAGTTTATCTACCAATATCAATTAATTTTCTGAATTTCCTTTACTGCATAGCTTTATTTATGCATTTACATTAATACACTAGTATGGGAGAAAGGAAACTGTAGGATATCTTTCTACCCAAATTCTCTCTCCTTTTAATTTAACCATGAAAAGCCTAAACTAAATTTTTTCCAGCTGTAATAGTTATATGAATATTGCGTAAAAACTAAATCATGCAATCATGATTCATGCTCTGGTAATACTTTTTAAATATCATTACAGTCCTAATGCAGGATTTTCAAAACAAGGCATTTAATATTTCTTTATAAGCAAAAAAAAAATTTGAAATAAGATGAGTTTTCATTCCTCACCTTTGGAAGCTTATCTCTTCTGAGAAAACGTGGAACTACATCCCGACCTGAGTTTACGGGTACAACTTCTTTTATATCAATAGTATCATCAGACAAATAATAATGCAGAACAAGTTCCCGTGGGTCATGAAACATGGATTCTGGGTCATCCCACACGCAGAAAAAACGTAAAACATGTCCATCATGCTCCAGAAATTGTTTCAAAGTGTCAATGCGCTCATAAGGGCGCAATGGGTCCATACTATCCAGAATCTGCAGATGAAGGAGAAATTAAGAGAAACACCTTTTTAATGACTTGCTTTTAAAGAGAGGATACCAAACTGCATGGTACCATCTAACCTTAGAACATGCTTTTTGGATTTTCAAATAAAACCACACAATTACAACACATGAAACACTATTATACCATTAGCAAAGAACAATTCACAGGGTTGTGCCCTCAGAAAATAATTAGAACAATTTTGGATTGTTTTTGACCTTTATTTTTCTTGCAGTAAGGTCCTTCAGATCAGGGAATTGTTAAATTATTTATAGTATAGAGTATTTGTTGCTTTCAGTGTACTAAGCTGGATCTACCACAACTGGTCACATGGGCCAACAGTCCTAACAGGTCAGGAGAAAAATATAGTGTAATCTGCCCCCATATTAATCAAGAAAAACAATTGAATGGCACTGTCATTACTCCCTAAAGAAACAACACTGCTATGCCCAGAGAAAAGACCCCAAACCGTGCAAAGAGGAATCCATGCAGCTTCTAGGAGCTGAAAGATTGAGATTTTTGGAGGAGGTGTGTATGTATTACATACACTCATAAAAGAACGAGCTACATTCAAATAAAAGCTCACGTGTTTAAAGCTGCAGAGTACTAGGTTCTGTGTGGCAGAAGAATTTGCTTTACACATGCAAAAAACTATTAATAAAGTGGGGTAGAGATGAAAGAAGATACATAAAGAGACCAAGTAAACAAGTCTGTAGGAAGCCACAGATGTGCCTGAACCACAATTCCAACTATATCTTCCTTTGAACGCTTTTAAAGTGTTCGTTGTCATTCACTCAGCTTAACCAAAATTGTAAGTAGAACATGTAATAGCTCAACTTTTTTCTTTTAATACTGTTTGTACTTCCAGTAGCTGGCACGGACAAATGCAGCCAAAAAGGAGAGCAACTCAAGTGCTCATTTAAGTTAGTTTAGCATCCTAACCAAACTTTAGTTCAGGAATAACTGTGCTTAAACTTCTCTGTGTTCAAGTGGCTAGAGAGTGCCATTCCCACTCTATTTTTTTTTTTAATTATGTGATGAGCACTCTCTGGGAGTTTTGTCCACAAGAGATCACAGAGTCTGACATGCTTAAGGAAATGATACAATTATATGCACAGAACAAACAGTAACATAATTTTTATTTTCAATAGGTATTCTGTGAGAATAAAGATTGCCATTCCAGCTCAAAGAAAATATATTTGATGCATTTTCTTTAATAAGTAGCATATATTTTCACTGATCTACCAACCAATGTTTACAGATGAAAGTCATTTATCTATAGTAGACATCAAGTAATACATAAAAATTCATGACAGCGCTATGCCTAGTCAATACTGCTGGTTAAAGTCTGAGGCCATATGAAAAAGCACAGATCAACATTGATTATAACAAATCTGATTCGTGTATGTAAGGCTGAAAATAACTCACCTTATGTAGATGGTAAATTTAACATTGCTCAGCTACTATACACACAACTGCAGGATAATTTTAATTCTATGGTTTTTGTTTTTGTTTTTGTTTTGTTATCAGGGACAAGAAAAGCCACATCAGTTTTATCAAGCTAATGTATACACAGACAAGGCAAAGATTATTTTATTTTTATCATATTTTTTTCTGTTTCAAAAGAGGTGTGAACACATCAGGAGAAAATCAGTTCTATTTCGGCCTTCACTATGTTAGTACAATGAGCCACATAACAGAATTTTAAAAAGCAAGTTTTTTCTTATGATTCATTATGTTGAAATAGCTACCTCTACATTCTTTCTATTTGCCATTAGACAAATATTTTAATTTATTAATAGCAACGCACTTTTATTAAAATCACGTATTCGCTGTTACAGCCTCATCTGACCTTTTCCCGCTCTTTGGTGTACGGGTCGTCTGGACGACTTGCTGGAGGATTTAGTCTAACTCCCATCTTCCTCAGGAAATTTTTTGTGAACTGGTCACAATCTGTAATCTTATATCTTCGGGCATAAAAGATTACTTCTGTGTTGATATTGAAATGATCTATGGTATAGAACTGATCTTCATTAGGAGGTGGAAGTGGAATCCGATGACGTCGAACTATAGTTCCTGTACAAGAATTAGAATAAATTCATAGAGTGAATACCCTTTGCTCTGATGATCATTTATTTCACAGACTTGCTAATTTCCCATGCTGATATGACCAAAGCAGATGAAGCCATACGGGACAAACAAAATTATCCTTCATTCAGCTAAGAAACTATGAGGTAAGAGGATCTTGTTTTAATAGCTAAACTACATCACATTGATTGCCTTCTAGAACCTCAAGTTCTAGCACTTAACTAAGTTAATACAGGAAGTTACCAACTTCCGAAACAAACAGGAATCTACAGGAAAAAAATCCCATTTGTTGGCACAAACGTAACAGGTCAGTACTTTTTCCAACAAGAACTGCAAAAACATTGCTTTCATTAAGAGAAGAGATGTCTTCCACTTTTACTGAAAAGCAGCCTCCAGTACTTATTAGTATCATTAATTTTTCTTTAAAAAGAACACAAAAGGTTGTACAAAAAACATGTGGCAGTAGCATATGAAAGGGACAAGATTTGTCTGTGCACCCTGCAGGGTGAGAAGAGTCATATATAATTAAGGTTAGAGAAAAAAACTGCCCTACTAAGGAAAAAATCTGACCTATCAAGCTTGGAGGCAGGGGCATTCAACTGAGCTTCCTTAAAACGTGAAGAAATCAAAACTGAAAAAAGAAAAAAAAAAGAGAGAGAGAAAAGAGACACTGTAACTTTGTTAAAGTTAGTACTCATTTAAGTTTTCTTCTTTAGAATATTTAAGTGAAAGGAAGCACTGTTATTCTCGGAGAATTGCATCTGTTTATATTCACCATGATAAAAGAGAAGGAAACTGCTATATATCTATCAGCTGAAAACTCACGCTGATGAACTGTAAATTCAAAAGTATTCACTGCTGATAATGAAGGGACTGGAGCACCTCTCCTATGAGGAAAGGCTGAGAGAGTTGGGGCTGTTTACTCTGGAGCAGTGAAGGCTCAGGGGGGATCTCAGCAATGCCTATAAATACATGATGGGAGGGAATCAAGAAGACAGAGACAGGCTCTTCTCGGTGGTGCCCAGCAACAAGACAAAAGGCAACGGGCACAGATTAAAAGATCCAAAATTCCATCCAAACACAAGGAAATACCTTTTTACTGTGAGGGTGGACAAATACTGCAATAGGCTTCCCAAAGAGGCTGTGAAGTCTCCATCCTTGGAGTTACTGAAAACCCAACTAGACGTGGCCCTGGACAACCTGCTGTAGCTGACCCTGCTTTGAGCAGAGAGGTTGGACTAGATGATCTTAAGAGGTCCCTTCCAACCTCAACCATTCTGTGATTCTGAGATATCACAACTATTTCAGAAATAACCTATAAGCATCAGCCTCAGTAGGTTAAATAAATGAGTAACATACATTAAAAGAAAGCTATGTAGCTGCACGTATGACAAACTATGATTTATTCTGAGTAAAGTTAGAGTTCACAAAGAACTGCAGATTGTCAAAGCTGGGACTAAATTCTTTTTTTCAACATTATGAGAGAATGAAAAGGACAACAGTGAAAGTTTTGCCACATCGATACATTAGTATAGTTGTGTGAAAATAACCTGCAGAGAATAAAAAGATGGTTGAGTCTTCAATCTCAGCGTCTTTGCTGTGCTTACCAACTTAGATGTCCCTGCAACAACAGCTTTATAATGCAGATACCTACTGGCTAAAACCAGGCAGAAACCACCAATCCATACTATTACAATAATTCCTTATGGAATTATTATAAACCTATGGTTCCTAACAACTTTGAAATTACAGTAATTATAAAAGGTGCAACTTTAAAACAACTACAGTAAACACACAAAAAGTCCAAAACTAAAAATAGTTCCAGTACTAACCTACTACTACAATAATAGTTTATTAGACACAATTATCTAAAAGGTCTATCTCATTAGCTCTCATTACAGAACTGGATCTCTTTCCAGTACCGTTCAGCTGTGATATCTGGTAGTGTTTCCCACTGAGTCCCTTCTGATGATTATATCTGATGATATATCCTTCTGATATATTGCTGTGTATTTTTGTTTGTTGTTTGAATGGCCTTATTTCTCAGTTAGTCCATGGAAATTCTTTATTGTTCACTCTATTTCCCTAGGGACTAATCTGTATGAAACACGTTCCACTGCTATGTTATCAGAGTTGTTTGTTACATTCTAACTCCTATAATGAGTAGCCTCCTATAACATAACTCTTATAGTTAGTCTAACTCCCTTAATTTTTCAGGGGAAAAAAGCAACAAAGCAAATTTACTTTATATTCCAGTTAAAATAATTATTTAAGAGCTGTTCAGCATCCTGATGTTCCACATGTACCAAATCTGACATTCTGGTTTCTGACCTTTGACTGTAAAATAAATTTGAACTTCTATCTGCTTAAACATACACACATTTAAGATGCATCTTCACAGAAATATTAGTTAGAAAGCACGGTAATTAGCACATTTTAACATGATGCAAGACTGCATAGCACTACCATTAACAAAACCACATATTTTGAAAATATGTTACCTAATTTTGGCTAATCCTTGGGTTGCTCACACAAAAATCAACAGATAATATGCTAAATCAGAACAGTCTTCCACATGGGAGAATGAAGAACTACCCACTGTAACAGAAGATCAGGTTCAAGACCATCTGAGGAACCTGATGGTGCACAAGTCCATGGGACTGGATGAGATGCATCCGCAGGTCCTGAGGGAACTAAGCTTTCTATCCATCATGTCTGAGAAGTCGTGGCAGTCCTGTGAAGTTCCCACTGACTGGAAGAGGGGAAATATTTCCCCATTTTTAAAAAGGGAAAAAAGGAAGACCCAAGGAACTACAGGCCAGTCAGTCTCACCTCAGTGCCCAGCAAGATCATGGAGCAGATCCTCCTGGAAACTATGCTAAGGCACATGGAAAATAAGGAGGTGATTGGTGACAGCCAGCATGGCTTTACTAAGGGCAAATCATGCCTGACAAATTTGGTGGCCTTCTATGATGAGGCTACAGCATTGGTGGATAGGGAAAGAGCAACTGATGTCATCTACCTGGACTCATGCAAAGCATTTGACACTGTCCTGCATGACATCCTTGTCTCTAAATTGGAGAGACATGGATCTGATGGATGGACCACTCAGTGGATAAGGAGTTGGCTGGATGGTCACGCTCAAAGAGTTGTGGTCAATGGCTCAATGTCCAAGTGGAGACCAATGACGAGTGGTGTTCCTCAGGGGTCAGTACTGGGACCTGCACAGTTTAACATGCCGGTGATATGGACAGTGGGATTGAGTGTACCCTCAGCAAGTTTGCTGACAACACCAAGCTGTGTGGTGCGGTCAACACGCTGGAGGGAAGGGATGCCATCCAGAGGGACCTGGACAGGCTTGAGAGGTGGGCCCAAGTGAACCTCATGAAGTTCAACAAGGCCAAGTGCAAGGTACTAAGATGATTAGAGGACAGGAGCACCTGTCATACAAGGACAGGCTGAAAGAGCTGGGCCTGTTTAGCCTGGAAAAGAGAAGACTGAGGGGAGACCTCATTAATGTATATAAGCATCTGAGGGGAGGGTGTTGAGAGGATGGAGCCGGTCTCTTCTCCGTTGTGCCCAGAGACAGGACGAGAGGCAATGGGCACAAACTGAAACACAGGAGGTTCCGGGTCAACATGAGGGGGCACTTCTTTACTGTGAGGGTGACAGAGCACTGGAACAGGTTGCCCAGAGAGGTTGTGGAGTCTTCTTCTCTGGAGATATTCAAAGCCCGCCTGGATGCCATCCTGCACAACGTGCTCTAGGTGATCCTGCTCAGCAGGGGGGTTGGACTGGATGATCGTCAGAGGTCCCTTCCAACCCTGCCCATTCTGTGATTCTGTCATTCCTGCATCTGGGTCAGGGCAATCCCAAGCACAAATACAGACTAGGAGAAGAATGGATTGAGAGTAGCCGTGAAGAGAAAGACTTGGGGGTGTTGGTGTGAAGCTCAACATGAGCCAGCAGTGTGCACTTGCAGCCCAGAAAGCCAACCATATCCTGGGCTGCATCAAAAGAAGCGTGGCCAGCTGGTTGAAGGAGGTGATTCTTTCCCTCTCCTCTGCTCTAGTGAGACACAACCTGGAGTACTGCATTTCAGCTCTGGGGCTCTCAACATAAGAAAGACATAAGAAGACCTATTGGAGCAAGTCCAGAGGAGGGCCACAAGAATGATCAGAGGGCTGGAGCACCTCTCCTGTGAAGAGAGGCTGTGAGAGTTGGGGTTGCTCAGCCTGGAGAAGAGAAGGCTCCGGGGAGACGTTATAGCGGCCTTCCAGTACCTAAAGGGGGCCTACAAGAAAGCTGGAGAGGGACTCGTTATCAGGAAGTGTAGTGATAGGACAAGGGGTAATGGTTTAAACTGAAAGAAGGTAGATTTAGACTAGATACACATAAGAAATTCTTTACTATGAGGGTGGTGAGGCACCGGAGCAGGTTGTCCAGAGAAGCTGTGGATGCCCCATCCCTGGAAGTGTTCAATGGCAGGTTTGAGGGGCTTTGGGCAACCTGGTCTCGTGGGAGGTGTCCCTGCCCATGGCAGGGGGACTGGAACTAGATTATCCTTAAGGGTTCCTTCCAACCCAAACCACTCTATGATTCTATGATTAATAAAAATGCTGCTGAATCATCATTTTAGTTAAAATATAATGGTTAACAATTTTCTGATAGGAGGTGTCTTCTGAGGTGTCTTCTTTATTCACCTCAGAATTGGTGAATAAGCCTTCAGCTAGTTTTTCATTTCACTTTCAAAGTACAATGCACATGCCCGTTTTGTTCTGAGGGGATAAGAATTTCTTTCCTAATGGAAAATGTCTTGTACAGATAACATCAAGCCTAGCACTCGTTCATTTTATTAGGTATCACTGTGCCTGATCTACACATGTGGAGAAGATATTATATATTTTTGAACTTGAAATTTAATAAAATGTGATCAGCTCCAGTTAGGTCTCAGCATTTTTTAAATTGTCCCTTCTTCTGAAAAATAATTACATTTCTACTTCTACAAATATGCTAAAAATCATCATAGGAGGATCTGTGCATGTGCAACAATCCTGTTGCCAAGGATGGATGGTTATTCTTGATGTTTCATTTGTCTTCTGTGAGTTTATTGAGCAGGCTACCCTACTTCACAACCCAACAGGATTTTAGGTATTTGCATCTGGTCAGGGTAAAGCTCTCCTATACCATGTCCTTGTAAAGGGAGTTGGTGTACTGCTTCTCTCAGATAACGGTGGTGGCATTCAGTTTCCACATCACAATTTGTAGCATATCTTCTCTTCTCTCTGGGTTTCTGATTATTTGGCAGCTACAGTAGCAGCTTAAGGAGACCTTAATAGTAGTGAAGGACTTCTGACTATGGGGCAGTAAATGATTTCGTCTCTGCTGCTACACTACTCTGCGGAAGAAATACAGCGGTATCAAGAATTTCCTCAGTACAGCTTACTGACTCCCTCTGCACTACTTAGGAGTGCATTAGAGAGAGGAGAGGAGTGGGTAACACCTGGGTTTTGTACACTCTCTGACTGTTTGCACATAAAGGAGAAGTAACCACCACTATTCCTGCAACACAAAGAGCTCACCCCCAAGAAACAAGGAGGTTTCTTACATTCGCTTATTCACCCTTCTCAGAACATAGCAAGGTCATGCTTTGGACACCATCAAATAGAGCAAAATCACAATTATTTCAGGGTCTCAGAGGAGGTCTTAAACTCCTAGATCATAGGTTATATTGGAGGAGCTGACTGCAACTTCACTTTCCTGATTGTACTTTCCTCTTCAGCCAGCCAGCCTTGGGAACCTCGCCAGCAGGCAGCCCCACTCTCTTTTTCAGCTGGCTGACCTTGGGGAAACCAGCCAGCTGCTCTAGTCTGCTCTGGCTCTCAAGGCCTGGATTGCACTGGAAGCTACAGTTAACCCCATGGGACGTAAATGACCTTTTGATAAGTCAGTATCAGCCAGCCGCAGTCCTTTTAACTTGGAATTAGAACTACAAAACACCTGCATCACCCTATCTAGCCTGGCCCTCTACAGGGAGAATTTCTTTTTATATGGGGAAAATAATTATCATCCTGGCTCTGGAAGTACTTTGTGGAGTTTGTTATGTAGTTGAGTTTACTGTCTTCCCCTCACTCTGTACTCCCTTATCTTTAATTAGTTCTTGTGCACTGTGATTGTCCCGGTATTTTTTGCTTTGATTCTGGTTTCTCAAGTTCAGGTTGGCCTCTGCATTCCTTCGTGTTTTGCATTGAATTTCTCTGTTTCTATAGATTTCTTCTAATGCTTCTAATAATTTCCAAAATATTTGTCAAACTATATCAAGGCAGTTTCCAAAATTAAATGCACTTTAAATTTCAGTTATTTAGTAGCAAACTTAACTGTCCAAAATCATGTCCAAGTACAGCAGCCAATTCCATAAAGCGTTTTTCTTTTTAAAGTCGCTGAAATACATTTCCCACAGATCATTTACTTTGTCGCTCTGAGATTCTGATCACTTGTATGAACACATCTTCTGCCTTTTTTTTTAAGCCAATTTGTTTTAGTTTTACAAAATCATAATTTAATTCAGAAATTCTAACTTCTTTGCCAGGTGTTTCTTCACCAAATCTTCCTGCAGTCTGTAAGCCTCTGCAAGTTTTTTCCTGCAAAGCGACAAGTACTACCCAGAGGGGAGATTACAGTGGGAAACTACATTTCCCTAATCCCGCCATGCCCAGGGAGACCCATTCAGACCATCAAGCTCTCATTTGTGGAATATGGCACAAGCACTGGGTAACCCAGTGGCCTCAAGGCATTAACCAGCCAAGTGAAGAAGACCTACCTTTGATCTATCCTACCATTGCTCTATCTGCTCTTCAAGGTGACTCCTGAGAACAGCTGTCTTTTATATCTTTTCCACCTGGCTCTACATGCAAATCAGTGTCCCCACCACCTTCTGCCTTCAGCAGATTTATTCCAAAACTTAGCTATTCAGCACTTTTCCATCACTGTTTTTTGCTTTCCTCTTTTACGCAACCCCTTTCCTGGCATTGCAGCTCCCCGACTGTCCACACAGACTGAGCCTATCCTGCTCTTGAAATTCCCACACGTTTTTCATCATCCACATCCTCACATCTGTGATCTTTTGTTCAGTACAGTTTGCCCTTATTTCAACAAGCCAAGTTCTGCTACAGTTGAACTCTCCTCTACAAAACCCGGGCATTTTAATTAATTGAAATATTCAATTTCAGCAGGGGTGCAGAGGATAGCTTTATGGTTAAGACCCTGAACTTCAGCTTAGTTCAGTTCCTCTTCCTGTTACAACCTTTTTTATATGGGCAAGACTCATTTCATTGTGCTTCACCCTAACAGTTTCACAATGCAGACAGTTACGCTTCAGTTCCTATCAGCCTTAAATATTCCTAGTTAGGACAGGGAATTTGAATATAAGAGATATAAGAGGCAACAGGCCAATTTTTAATCAAAAACTGAGTAAAACTAGCAGTTAATGGTTTAAGCACATTAGAGAGAGAGAGAGAGACATATAAAGCACTTTATTGTTTAAGCATATATATGTGCTTATATAAATAAGCAGTTTAAGACTGCTTTCACACATATTTAAGAACAAATATTTACTACCTTTAAGATAACAATTTTGTGGCTGTTCTTCAGTTATGGAGCATGAAGTCACTGCCCAAGTGCACAGGAGTAAAGAATTCTCTGACAGGTTTCTCCATCGTTTTTTCCCCTCTACATCACATTGATCTCCAGCATAAGAAGAATATTTATGTAGATGCTTATGATAAACTATAGGCCTAAGATCTTCTCATCGGCTGTGAAGCCTAAAAACATGCCAAACAGTTTTGAGGCCTTTCAATTTACTGTATCTCTTCCTTCCTAAACACAATCAATATACAGAGCTTCCCTACCAGCCCAGGTACCAGCAACAAATAAATTAAGTGCTCTTTTAAAATTCTGGAACATTTCTTTTTAATCCATCCAATTCGTGTTTTCCACATACTCATTTATCCCACATAAAGTGCTCATACAAAGCTGTAGAGGCCTTCAAAACATCCTTGCATGGAAGACAGAAGATTCTTGTTTCTCTCTAATACTATCCAGTTAGTTTTAGTTCGGGTACCAAAGATGACTTCAACAACCATTAACACAAGATACAGCCAAGGAAATAGGGGGAAACTGTAGCCTTCCTGTCACTACAGGAACATGACTAGACTGCCAGGAACATCAGGCCTGAAGAGGCAGCTTGCACAACCCATACTGCAGTGACAATGAAAATGACTCATTCCCGTAGCCAGATACAAAGCAATCAGCTTTGAATTTGCTTTCCTGCTTTAACGAACCTGGCTTCCACATTCCCTCTCAGAGACGTTGCCTCTGCCTCTCAGGTTAACTGTATTTCCTTTGTTGATGGTCATTTGTTCTAAGCCACATAATCCAGAAACAGCCGCTCCCACTCTCGTAACACAGAAGTCAAAGAAAACCTACATCTGAGGGTATCTCCAGCCCCAAACAGATGACTGCAGGGAGGGTAAGTGTCTTGTAAATTCCCAGGTGAAGAGATCCAATACACTTTTCTTCAGGTCACGAAAAACACTTGCCCAGGTAGGATTAGGACAAGGTTCCTCTGAATTCAAAATCAGTTCCTGCTGAACAGCCATCAAGATTTCTGGCAAGAGCTACTCAACACAGGGAAAGCAGGGTTTGAAGTACTAGGTTTATAAGATAAGATTCCTAGGCAATTTTATCCCAGGTGTAGCAGTAACGATGCACGTAACACCTTCAAATATTATCCTACTCTGTAAATAGATAAATTGATAGCATCTGGTCATCTTGGAAAAGAATGTGGCAGTTAAACAGTTACTTTTTTTTTTTTTTTTTGATTGCTGTGCAAAGATCCACCAGAATGTGTAAAATATCTTTTGGGACTGGGAGGCGCAGTCATCCCAAGATACTCATCCCAAAGACATCCTGCTTATCTGGACTACATCCCTTGCAAAACTTTTTTAATTTTGGCAGTGACCCATAAACACCAAGAAGCAGCAGCTGTACTCCCCTTCTGTAACAGGATGTTGACCGTCAGCTCACATTTTCTTAATGTAAACCAAGTTCATTAATACTCCAGTAAATCAGCTTACTAAACCTTTCTCCAAAAGTCCTCAGGCTGGCCCAAGTGCAGTGACATTACTCTGAGGCAAGGCAGCTTCTTAACTTAGAGGTGTCAAGGAAAAATTACTGAGCAGAGGGCATTTTAATCATAACCAACTACCAGAGGCACAAAAGGTGCTCTCCTTCAGTAAATGCAGAGATACCCGCAGCATCTAATGAACAATTACACAGCTGCAGCTAGAGAACCTACTATCTGTGCCAAGATGGGAGGAACCAGGCTCAGGAATGGAAATCTAGAACGCAAATTGCTTTTGCTGAAGTGACACGACACCAACAAAAGACCAACTATCGTTTGATTTCTAACTGCTGCATTAGAGAAAAAAAAATGTGTGTGTGTAGGAGGGGATTCTGCCTTACAAAACCTACGTCTTCAAAATCTAAGGCAATAAAAAAGTTCACATTGTGATTCGTAACAAGGAAAGATAACTATAGCCGTTCACTTACTGCCCATTTTAAGTATAAGAACTCACGTTATGTATCCCTTAAAAGGGACCGAGACTGTGCCGCAGGTATAAAGGGCAAAAGAAAAGAGTGCTATTAAAAATACATACCTTGAGTTATGCCACTGTTTTTCACTTGGGGTTCAACCACTTGAATTGTATCGTCTTCAAGGTAGAAGTATATTTTGCAGTGTCTTATTCTATATAGCTCTTGATTTTTGTCAGGCACTTCTTCTTCAAAATAGGCATCAAAAGACAATACCTATTAAAAACAATAAATACATATAAAGCAGCAAAATCTTCAATGCTCCTGCAAAATGCATCAATAAAATAAACTCGTATAGATTATAAACTAACTAAATGTATGGATTTCAGGAGGTAGATTTATTTCCCAGAAATGCAAGAATGGAAATCCACATAAATTTAAAATTCTTTGCTTGGCATTTTTATTATCACAACATCTAAGCAGAGATGGAACTCTACAGTAAAGAAATAAATCAAATATAAAACTACCAGCAGGCTGCTTGGAAAACGTTCTGAACAAAGCTCTTTTGATAGTACAATGAACTACCTAGGTCATGAAGAAAATTTTAGACTTCTATTCAATGAATTGCTGGAAAATAAAGCACATTCTGACAGTAATGGCTTTACCATTGAGGTAAGTGGAAAGGAGAGTTCCTTTTAAGCAGATCTTGCAAGCTGTCTAACGAATGGTATGGAAGACTATGAGAAAGAAATTATATTTTTTCAGGAGTCACTTAGAGCTGTGCAATACTGGCATTTCAAAATTTACCTGGTTCTGCAATTCAGTAAGGGGGGAAATCTCAGAGACCATGCCAACTGGTCTTCATGGTCTCTTGCAATAGCAATAATGCAAGAAAAAAAATCTTCATAGATGAGGTGCTCAGTGGTTTACTACAGTGGCCTTAATGTCTGGAGATCACAGATCAAACTTTGCAAACTACTACACAAGTTTTGTACTTCTTGGCATCATTTATGGTCTTTAACCACCAAGACCAAATTTAAGGGAACGTACAAGAAGTATATATTTAGTACTGTATTATCTACCAGGATGCTTGCTGTGGTAAGTATGTGTAAGATGGCATTAATAAAAAACAGGTTTCCACCACCAGCAACCCCAGCCAAACATTTGGGTCAAATCAGTGCTAATTCATACTTCATTTTTGTAATGACTAATAAATTCAACAATCTTTATTCTTGATTCATTAGACAAAATGAAGCACTGGAAAAAAGACAACTTAGCTGTTCCTTGTTTCAGTGAGCATCTGGCAGACCTGGGCTTGAAAATGTTTGAAACCTAGTGAGCTATCCAAGACCCCTACATGACACAGAAAAGGTCAGTCTGTATTTCTTCAGCACATTTTTCACAGTCTGAAAGTACTTCCATAAATACCGATGACAGAGATTTTAAAATACCCTAATAGACAAATACAACATCTTTTTCTACATCTGGGAAGACAGATCTAGTGACTTGCTCAAGACCACACACGAACAGCAACTACCCTGTGTCCCAGTCAGACCTCTCAACAGGCCACTCTCCCTTCTCTCAGGCAGGGTACCTGCAAGAGGAGGAAACCTCTGTTTCCACAAACTATTTCAAAGGTTAAGATCCCACCAATTTTCAGCATGCATCAAACAATATGGCAGACATGTTTTTGCAGTCAGCTCTTGAGCACTGTAACCTCCCACAATTATGTAACTGCCAGCTGTTAAATCTGATTGATTGTGATCACACAAAAGAATCTAGACACTATCAGTTATGGTTTGCTTAAGTAGTAAAACATGCATGTTTCTGAACAACCTACAGATAAAATAGTTGAAAATAAATAAAAATTCATTCTGGCCACATGTAATTTTTAACTGTGAATTTCACTGTTTCATGTATCAAACATGAAAATTCTGAATAAAACAACGTATGTCAAATAAAAAATCTGACATACAAAGGCAACACAAACAGCTCTATCATCCTTTAACATCTCTTCTTCCTTCCAACCCCATTTGTCTAAACATAGGTGTATAATGCCATTTGTGGTGACCAAGCTGTCTTACCTGGCTTCCAGCTGATATCCCAGGAGGACCAGGAGGCCTGTGTAAATCTCTTGAATACTCCAGGGGACTTAGAAAGGTAGAAAATGTCTCTGGTAGAACCACTGTATCCCAGGATCTGAGCATCCTAGGGCTCAGCTGACAGGGAGCAGTTTCACTCCTTGCCCAGCTGCTGCTAAGCCATGCAACCCTCTTCTCCCCATTCTGCTAGTCCCCCTAGAGTATAATCATTTGACAAACATATTGTTCAACTGCACTATTTGATTATTGTTTTTAATTCTGCTAGTGGTCTTTTCCGAGAACAGGTATCTCATGAGACACCAGCAAGGTGAAACGGTGGGTTTGCATCCATCTCCAAGCACAGTCAGGTCCTAAATGCACTGTCATTATTCCTTTCACTGAGCATACACTTGTGTCCTGGTTTACTTCATCGGTTGAGTTTGTGCAAGCTCTTTTGCGCTTAAACTGTCTTCTCCTTACACCCTTTTTTATAAGCATGCTAGTGTACAACTGAAATATATTCAGCAGCCAACTGCGATTCTGTAGATCGAAACATAATTCAGGGAGGGTGAAGAGGGGAAGGAACATAAAAGATAATGCCTTACTTTTTATTTTAAAGCAAAGTTAATTTTAGAAATAGTCAAAATTCAACACCTCCTGACTCATGTGTCATCTGTAGTACATTGCTCTGTACAAAGTGCCCACTTTTTAAAAAACTGGAAGTTAGGTATGAAAATCGAAGGTAACAGATATTGAATAAACTCTGTGGCATATTGTAACATTGGCACGAGGCTTCCCTAGCATCTGTGGTAGTCAAATTATAAACATCTTTTTAAGCCCAGGAGGCCTTGTGTATGTACTTAATCACAAAAGAAATTAAATTTACACCTGCTTCCTAGTAAGCATATGAAGTTGTAAAAACTATTTCTTAAGCCACTTAATGTTAAGTATTATGCCTGTCCTTCCTCCAACAAACTGGTATTGCTGAAAGCTAGAAACCAAAGAAAAAATGGGTAAGAAAGCAGACTACGTTTAAAAAGATAAACACCTGTACAAATCATTTTTAATGGGGTTCTCTTCGCTGAGTCACAAACTGCAGCACTAGCGGGCATAGCTGCACTCAAGGCTCTTAACAGGGGAGGTTAAATGAGTTGGGTAGTACCCTTTAACCATCTGCAATTAATACAAAAACATGAGCCCTCCAGAAGCCAATTCCAAACCCGTGAACTCCTGTCTTGTATTGATTGCCCTGTGGAGGAATACACTGACTAGACAAGGAGAGCAGAAAGGCCAGCTAGCTCATCTCACCAGCCACGTTCAGCACCTGATGTTCAGTAGCAGGTCCCCACTGTCTCCTACCTGACCCCTTTATTTCACAAACTTGGGTACAAATCCTGTAAACACTTACGTGTGTCCCCAAGAAGCCAGTGCACACCTCCCCATTGAAAGAAGGGTACAGATAAAGCATGTGCAGGACTAGCTGAGGTTTTAAGACTTTGGCACATTATACCAATTTGTGTTTGAGCACATTGGTTAAAACTAGGCGAGCAATACTAGGTAATTCAGAGACAATGCTAACCAAAATCATGTGTATCTGTTCAAGTTTTACATTTTCTTGTAGTAGTTCTGGTCTGCCAAGGAGACAGATGCATAACCTGCATGACTTTTATTTTAAAACAAAAATTATGATTAGCCATTCTTCCCAATACTTAAATACCTTAATTATTTTGTCATGCAACATTTCTGCAATCTGCTGAATGATTTCTTTTTCTGTATCATTTTCCTTCTCTGATTATAGGCTTTTTGCTTTAGAAATAAACCATCACCAAGCAGCACTTAATGTAAATTTAAAAATGGAAAGTAATGATGGTATACTATGAAATTCATATCATCGTATATTACAGTTATTTGATAATTCTCTAACTTTAAAGCTGTCATTACACTCCTACAAAATAAAAAATACTAATTTTAAATTCCTGTGCTTATAACAGACACAATCTACCTATATCCCTACACTTGAACAGATCACACAAAAGACAACAGGACTTTGAGCAAGGAAACATTACTGGAGAAGTGAATTCAGAGCCTATAGCACTGTGCTGTAGTTAGTGGTTCCTGTGTGCCCATGCAGATTTTCTCCTGGACTGGGGCCCACCTTACATTCTTGCAACTACATATTTCCTTGTTTGGCCATTTGAAAAAAAAAAAAAAAAGGCAAAGGAGCGCATTCATTCTTAATAGGATGCCAATTAATTACTTGCTGTCACCATTTACACTAAAATATATATATTAACTGCCACTTTATTTTTATTATATCCTGTAGATGTATCCCAAAACAGAAATATTTGTGTTTGTTGCTGTATGGCATGACATATGTTTACTTTAATTGTACAATATATTAATATTATGGAGAAATAGTAGTTACCACTCTTTTTTGTTTATCTAGGAACTTTTTTGCATGTATAAAGTAATTTCTCAAGTATTTGACTAACTGAATTTCACCTTTATACATACAAATACAGATTTCTACATACCTGTTTGTCAAATGCTACCCAAGCAGGAAGATCACTTCCTATCTCTCCAGGAAACACACTGCGTTTAGGTTTCAGCTTCTGTCCAGGTAACGGTTCACCTCCTATTCCAGGTTTATCTTCTCCAACCAGCATAGCAACATTATTGCAGTAACCCCAGTGCTGTGACTTGTGGAACTTTTCTTTCCCTAACTGTCAAGTTTGGAAGAAAACAGAGAAAATAACACCTGGGTGTTTGTTTTTAAATTCATAGGAGTCATCTAACTACGCAAGGGGGATTAATCGTGTAGAAGTTTCTCTATAAGTTTTTTTTAATATAGAGTCTAAAAACCTATAACAACTTGAATGCTGCAAGTGAACTGACATACTTCAGTGGCCAATTTGCTGGCCGGTCCTCTAGATCAAAACAGAAAAGCACTCCAGTAATGTATCCAGGCTGAGTGATGCAGAAAAGCCCCTGGGCTCACACGAGCGAGTATCAGTCTGGCCGGTGGGAACGTCCCTTCTAGCGAGCTGCCTGCTCTGCTGGCCTGCTCCCTCGCACAGAGGCAGCCGTCCCCTACCAGCCCGACACACCAGCCGATGTGAGACCAGAGGATGGGGAAGTGGGAAAAGCCAACAAGCAGCTCCACGAACACATCCTCCCACGAGCGGCAACACTGACCTGTTAGCTCCTCTCGCTTTGCTCCCTTCCTCGCTCCCTCAAATCCTTGAAACACTTTGTTTGGAAAGGCTGGGAAGGGTCACTGGGACGATGCGCCCCGGCACACCTAGTGCGGGGAGACGGAGACTCCTGCGGCCGTGCCCTCCCTCAGCCTGGGGCTCGGTGCCCATGAGAAAAGATGAGGCTGAAGGGGGAAGAACTGATGCTACGGGGGAGCACGGAGCAGGCCCTGGGTAGATGGAAAGGCTGGACAGCATGATTTTCAGAGCAGCATCGCAGCAGGCGTGTCGGTAATGTAGCAGAGGCACAGAACTGCCTCTCCCACTGTATTTGGAAGACCGAGCAACACTAATTATAGCACACGTATTTAAACCGGTACTCCCAAAAAAGGTGTAGACAACACTAAGTTGAATAAAAAATTCACCTAGACTATTCACTTAGACAATACTAAGTGAATCAAAAATTGGCCAAGAGAAACAACAAAGACAAGGGATAAGTGATCGTTTTTCACTGTGGCAACATTCGAGTGCTCAGAGATAACGTGACATGCACTCAGTACAGCAATGTTGTGGGAAAAGTGCTAGCAGTGAAGCAGCAATATCGGAAAGGGACCAAGTAGTTGTTTTATTCTGCTGATACGAAAGAGTGAGGAATCTGAAAGGCAGCTAACCAGCCTCACGGCTCATAACATTCACTGCTCTTATATACAAACTACTGCACACTGAAGGTTAAAACCTCAGCTATTCACCCACCCTGCAGTGCTCTAAATCCAAAGACACAGGAAGGAGAGCTGCCCTTTACACGAACAGCTCAATTCCTACCTTAGTTTAATTTCTGCTTAAGGTGCAAGGAGGGTGGGATGCAGAATATATGACTCGTTATTTTCACAACTGGTTATTTTTAATACCATAATAATCAACGGCCGCACCTTGCTTAGGTTAACAAAAGGCTGGGCTAGCCAGCACCCTTCAAAACAGACCCTGCAAAATGAAACAGGGTTCGCATACCGGGGGCAGTAATGATTGGGAGTATGGATGCGTGTCCCCAGTGAAGGTATTTAAAAGGCAAGCAGTGTTTTGAAAAAAGGTGAACGAAAGGGCGCATGGCAAGTAGCATAGGATAAAGAATAATACAAAGGGGAAAAAAGTGCTCCTGAACCATATCATTTTTATAACTCAGGAACAAGGGTTACTGAATAAAAGAGAAAATCGATACAAGGAAATACTTGATTGTGTAACAAATAGTTAGCTCATGGGCCGCCCTGCCACGCAGCATTGCTCAAGCCAAGAATTTAACAAGATTAAAAGAAGAGCCGCATATCTGCAGGAGTAATGCCCAAAATAAAATATTTAATATCAGGACATTTTGTTGAGCTGTGATATAAAATTTCATGCCTCCGTGCACGGCACAAGCACTGACCTTTAGGCACTAGGCGGTGGTCATCCCACCCCTCCCTGAAGATGCCAACACAGGTGTCCTCCTGGTGCAGGACCCTGGCTCAGACAGGTACTGGCTGGGTCTGGCACTGGCTCTGCAAAAGATTTCCAGTGGGATCGCTGTCTCCCTTTCTTTTGGACACTACTGAGCTGACCTTTCTTGTCTGTTCCTTTTTTTTATTATTAATTTTGTTCCTCAGTAAGTTGATAAACAGCTGGGGAGAAGTCAGAATAGGAGGGAGCTTTCTGCATTTATTAGGTCTAATGTGGAATAGCTAGAGTCAAGCTGAGTTTTAAAAGGGAAATTTGTAGGCAGAAACATCTGATTTATACTGAAGGCTCTAAAAAGCAGATCCACATTTTGGCGCAGCAAGTATTTAATTATATTCCCCATATTACCAAAGCATGAGTTAGGGAGAAAAGCATAGTTATCAAAGCACAGTGAGTGAGGGTGGCAATTATCCTGAGCAAAGGAAAGCTCTTCATGTCCTCAAAGCTTCTTCTACAAGCATTTTCTGTTCATCCATTACCGGGTTTTGGCGAGTTACAGTGTGGTAAAGTGTTTGTCAAAGAAATCCGCGTTTGCTCCTGCTGGAAATTTTCCAGAACTTAGTGATGAAATCACACCATAGTTCACAATTTGATATGAAAAATAAGTGTCCCAACAGCTGCAATTCTATTAAGAATCTTTTGTGGAGTTCTTTTAACTTTTTAGGGTTTGACAGAAAGATCATTTCAGATCATTAATCACAGAATAATATATAATCACTTATAAGCCTCTTCTCTGTGAAAATCACCTAAATCTATATGCAAAACAATATCTTCTAAAAATCTGAACAAGTTATTTCTTTAAAAAGCAAAAGAAAGTTTAAGCAAAAGAGTAATTACAATTGAGGATCACAAGACAGAAAAATGGCATTTGGGAAACTTAGCTAATGAGCTCAGACCACGTCCAGCCTAAAATAGTGACAGAACACCACATTACATCCACAGCAATATTAAATGACTTCTAAAAGAAATCTGTGACAGTGCAGGGAGAGAGCTTTACTGTGTCTGCTGGGCTAATGCAGCCTGTAGATCTGCTGAACAAAGCTGGCCATCTTCTGTGCGGCGAGCCTGAAATAAATACTGGGGACACATTGAATGGCGCCTAATGCAAATGTCGGGATTCTCTCGACTGCAGCTTTTGGCTTTGCGAACTCAGCCACTGCAGTCCTTGGGGAACGCTGCCTCGTGCTCTCTGCATCTTGCTCTTTAATGCTCTGGTGCAGAGTCACAGCAAAGTCATCAGGGAGCTGCTCATTTCAGCTGAACCAAACACAACTGGAAATTTCTCACCACAGCCACTGTGTCGGGGGCCACGTCTTGTTAACCGAGTCCCACTGGGAGTTACGGCAAAAGCCACTGGCAGCACTCTGCTACTCTTCCTCATATTCATTTTTAATGACCACCTTGAGAACAATAGCTGCACCACGGAGGTCCAGCTCAATCCTATATCAGGATGAACCGTGACATTTCTGAACTACTCTAGACTGCTGACACGGTGTCCTGGTTGCTTCAGCTAAACAATGTAAATAAATGCAAATACTGCACACTGTGCCAGCAAAATTCGTGTGACCTCCTTCCCAGTGGGAAGCACAGGTCACCAGCAGACAGAGATGAGACAAGTAGCAGAAGTTCCCCCAATACTTACAAGTAGCATCTCTCACAAACCTCGCTCATTTCCTAGTGAAAAGCCGTATTTCAGCCACTGATTTTCCAATCATGTATCATCTCTGGCTGGCTGCAGAGGTTTCAGTATGTTTAGAGGTAAGCGGTACTGTAAGAGGACTGCCTTAACACATTGTTCCCAGAAACTGTGGTGCCCCTCTAACACATCCCAGAAGAAGATGCACCAACATTAGCAGCCTGGAGCGGAACCATGAGCTTGTTCTTACTGCCAGAGCTGGTACTGCCTGAAAGGAGACAACAGATGGATATAAAGTAAAGAGTCCAAAATGTAACCCTGATGGGAAGGTACAGGAAGGTTTGAGCTGGGGGGCTGTGAAGAGACAGAGATCTGGGGGAGTGGGGCTGAGCGTCAGGAAATAGTGGAAAGGGCTCAGAAATGAAGGCCAGTGCAAGGAGGAGGGGAAGGCACAGCAGGCAGGCTTACTTATGAAGAGGTTGGAAAGTACTCTGTCAAGAAAAACTAACGTCCCGTTTTGGCACCAATGATTACAGAGCAGCAGAAAATACTTAAGCCAAGAAACCCAGAGACAGCAACAGTAGCACAGCTGAGGGCAATTCCAAGCTGCTGCAATAAAGAAGGAAGATGGTGAATTTGCGCTGTGCCACTAGAGTTTGCAGCAGAAACTGATACTCTCTAGTGTGGACTTTCCCCAGAGATCTATAAACTCATTGTCTGAGTCTCTGAGAAATACCATGCAGAACTGTTGGAAAGAATTCTCTCTCTGGGGGGGATTTCAAACCTCAGGCACAAAAATACACTGGTCAGCGAGAACCCAGTTAATCCGATCCATAGGAAAATACGGTCCTCTCTGTTAGCTGCTGATGTCAGGCAAGAACAGCAGTCTGATATCAGAAGGGACAGCTGCCTTTCCCAGCAGGAGGTAGATCAGTAACACTAACAAAGGAAGTAACAACACTATTGCATTGCAGCCAGGGCCATTCCTACCACAGCCGACTCCGAATGCACCGACTCTTTTCCTTGCAGTAATGGTGTAAACCTGTCACATGCAATGTTTCTGCCACGTGTAGGATTAAACATGGTTATCGAGATACGTGATTTTCTGTTCTGACAAACAGGCAACATGCATATGACTTGTATGGACAAAGCTGAAAATCTAGCTGTCACACAATTTTAGTATCAGCTGGGCTCTGCAGGTAGCGGGTACAGTCCCCAGGTCTCCCTTTGGCTCTTAAATGTTGGCATCCGTGACAGGAACAAAAGAAAAGAAATGAGAATTGTTTCTTCCCCTTTTCAAGTGTCCAAAACAGTCAGCAAAATTTTCAGACAAGTAACCCCCAAGCTACTATTCGTTCATGAAAATAAAGAAATGACTACGTTCTTTAATTCAACAGGATGGTACGTAACATGCGAGTCCCACACCCGGCCAGGCAGGCCAGGGTGTTTCTCCAGGGCTGTCAGGACAGAGAACCAGCCTTGCGGAAGGGCACCAGCAGCACTCCCAGCACAGACCCTGGGCTCTCCAGCCGTGGCTGAGGGAAAGGCCTCACCTCCGCCACTGACCTGCCTGCTGAAGAGAGGGCCCGAGCACGCAAGAAGGGGACAGGCCAACACGGGCTCGAAGTACCAGCCTGCTCTCTCGCTAGATCTCCTGATGGCCCCCACGTGAGCACAACGGGCGCTGCAGATGAGCCCACCGCAGCTTATCCACGGGCTTCTGTTAGAGGAACGGGAATTTCAAAGGAGGTGAGGGCGGGTTATCTGATGGGTGGCCACGCGTGTATCTGAACTGCGGTAGTTTTGATTCAAAAGAGATTTGAAAAAATGGGGGCAGTTCCTTTTACTCTTTACATGGACAGTAAATATCTTATGCTTCGGATGCCTTCTACTAGCAATCATTCTTCTCCCCCCGCATCAAACCAAACATCAAACACAGCACTGCTGTGCTAGGCCTGTCACATTCATCCCTGCTCCTCATTTAGAGCAAGGGAAACATTGTGTTACGTTACCGTAGGAACCACTCCGCTATTCTGAAAGTGTCTACCACCTCGGTATATTACCCTCCGCTCTAATCAGCTGATGCCCAGCAGTTACACTTTGTCACAGCTAAACAGAACCGCAGCAGCGGCACTGCTCAGGGAAGCTGCTGACTCGGAAAGAGGCACCAGTCAGTTACAGTTAGGGGGAAAACTAAAAACCAGAAACCAGACAGGGGTTGCCGCCTTTCGCAGCGCCAGCACCAGGGGCAGCTGCGAGCTGCCCGGCCTCGCAGTCCGCTGTCTTCAGCGGCAGGGGGAAGACGCACTCGGCTTCAGATGAAGCTTTTCCACTCGGAGGCTGGAGAGGAAGCAACCGTTCTCAGTAGAACTGTCTCGAAGTAATAATAATCATAATGGAGCCATAATGCAAGGGCCACTGACTCTTAGATACAAAGATCTAAGCGCTGCGAAAGGATTTTTTAATTCTCATTTGCCAATGGCAATCCTTGCTGCCATGGAGTTGGACTCCATGTTCCTAACCACCTCAAAGCCCTGATCTTCTGGACTCAGCTCAGCCTCCTTATTAAACACATCCAAGTCAGACGAAACGGACATGTACACCTTTTCCTTTGCCTTTCGTGGGCCTCTATACGCAGCAGGTAGCACTGGGGGTAGAGAAGAGAGGATTGCAGTAGTAGCTCGAACACTGATAAGAGCAGGAGTGGAATTAATACCCATAACTATAAACGAAGGACTGCCAGGAACAGCAGTCCCCTATGACCTGCCCGTCCTTCTTAGGGAATGCTTTGCTACTGTTGTTTCTGTGCAGTAAGACGCACTGAGGGCAATGCTCAGAGTACTAACATGAAAATACTTGTTTCCTTTTCAGTGTATAGCAGTCAAATTTTTTTTCCCTTTAACAGATTCTTCTTGGCCTCTCATTTGTGGAACTGTGTGAAAACAAAATTAAATCTAATAGCCAACAGCTATGCAGAGATCAGAAATGCTTTTCAAGAAGGGCCAGTTATCAGTATTAACCCCACTATATCAAGGACTGTACAAAAAGAGCGATTTGGAGTCCTAAAAACAGTATAACCGTGGCTTTACAACATTGTCTTGTGGAAATTGTGACTTGGTTTTCCTACCTCTAGTTCTCACTACACATATATGCACTATATGTACTTCAGCATGGGGCGTCTGATGCTCTCTACACGTAACTCTTCTCAACCATGTGTAGCCAAGTAGTGTGCCTTATCTCTGAGAAAGGAGACATCAAGACTCTATCATGAAGCTTCTTCACTGCTGCTGTGTGGCTCTGGAGTCAGCTCCACCATACTCCAAAAACAACAATGCCTATCAATTATGTTAAAATGAAATCTAGAGAACAACACAGTCCTGCACAACACTGAGATGAGCGATTCTATTCCCATCTAGCAGACAGGAACGGTACTCACCTATTTCAATGCTGCTGATGTGATCACTTAGCAGCTACCTGAAGTGCCATATATACAACCAACTCTTTACAATATAAATTTGAATTCAGCAAGACAGACTGAGTGTTCACCACTAGACCTTTCCTTTTTCCCGTCTAAAGCAGCAGCACCCAGCCTGCTGTTCACGGGGAAGAAGCTGCCTGAAATATCCTCACTGCTGTAAGCTGGGCTTCTCCTGCAAGAGCCCTTGTGTTGGCATGTGCCCACACAATGCTGGCACACCAAATAAGGCTGTGGAGTCCACATATTTCTACATAATTTTATGCTCCCTGTATGACTACAAGGGCACCTATACTTGCCTCTACCTGTCCTTGTTCTTTAGACAGAGCTACCAGAGCTTTTCCACTGGACTGCACTTAATGCAGGCTGATTTATTGCTCATAAAGTGGGCTCCCAGATATGCTAATAGCATGGAGAAATCTCATCTTGAAGGGGTACTGATGCTCACGGTATCACTGGCATTAGTACCCGTGTCTTGACAAATGATTTAGAAACTCTCCCTGAACTACATTATCACCTTCCATACTCTCCCTCATTGCACGGACCAGCTTCGGGAGCTAGCAAAGTGCCCCAGCAGTCAGGCTGCAGAAACCAGGGCTCTGACGGTCACAACTTGTTCGCAGTGTGAATAGAAGATTCCCTTCCAGACATTTTAAGTTTATTAAAGAAGTCCACACTGTTTCATGTGCCTCCTAAAGGCAACAGTTCCAGTGCCATTCCCAAATCCTTCCTTACTTCCTGCACCATTTCACGATACGGATTGTGTTCAGTAAATTATCACTGCTGAACAAGCTTGGAGCAGTGACGGCAGTCTTCTCTTTTGTTTGCTACCTCAGCTCAAGAAAAAAATGCCATCTTACATATTCACAGACTGCCTCAAGTATGCAATAGCACTGGCAGCTCCGAAAAACCACATTATCGCGCCTAGCCTTTCACCCCCCCGCAGAAACTTTCTGTTTTATGTGGAGTGCACGTGCCTCTCCCCATTTTGCTTCGCTAGAGACGCAGTCAGAGCTCAAGCCGTCCCACGGCAGCTGCCAGGCCCCTCGGCCCTGCCCTGTCGGCGAAGTATTCCCACTTCTAATCTAAAAAACAGGAGGAGGCTTCAGCGCCCTGCTTCCCAGGGGCGGCGCACGGCGAGGGGCCAGGCCTGCAGCCGGGGCCTCGCCCGCCCCGCAGCCGGCTCCGCAGGCAGCACCTGCGCCTCGCCCGCTGCTGCCGGCCCTACCGGCAGCCAAAGGGCATCTTTTCCGCCCTCGGGCCAACCGGCACCGGCACGGGCACCGCGGGCAGAGGGGAAGGGGCGTCCCGCCCCTGACACTCAC
>VXAL01000431.1:37339-77201 GCA_013399475.1 Chauna torquata | reverse complement strand
GGAGAGGGGGAGCCGGGGTTTGGGGAGCACTGGGGAGCTGTGGGGCCGCAGCAGGACCGGGTGCGAGTCTCCTCGTGTAATTTTTCGGGCTTCATCGGCGGCTCCTTCGCAGGCCTCTGGGAGTTTGCTTCAGGCCCACGGGCTGGCAGTAGCCCTTCCCCTTCCAGCCGCCGGCGGGCGGGAGGCCCTCTGCCCTGAAATGCTTCCCACCCGAGGGGGCTGGGGGCCCGGACTGGGGCAAATGCCACCGCATTTGCCGTTTTCTGCAGGAATTAATTTTTAGCGGTTTTCATCTTGCGACTTTTTTATACATCAGAATTTACTTTGGGGCCCTGGCGGGGGTGGGGGGGCTTTTACATCTTTTTGTTTGTTTTTGCATTTTAGTCCGCTGGGATGGTGAAACTAGGTCAGTGGGCTTTCGCTTTCTGGTTTCCTAGTGCTGTATTATGCACCTGCATTTGCATTTGGTGCGGGAAGGTAAACATTTAAAATGTATTTTAATTGAAAATAAAAGGAGCCGTTTTTTAATCACATTCCTTTCGTATAGTGGGTGGTATTAATGCTCAAATTTAAATTGCAAACAGAAAATACAGTGAGAGTTTCTCACGGATGGCTTGGGCGGAGGGGTGCTTTCTTGCTTTAACAGAGCTAACATTTTCCTTGTTAATAAGGGAGAATGCATTCCAGATCACCTCCAGAGCCTGCTCTGGAGAGCAGCCGTGCTACATTATGTTCCTCCATTTTACACAGAGCCGTTCATGAGTGTATTTTTTTAATTAGAACTGTTTTTTATGGGGGGAGAAAAAAGAGTTTATGGATAAAATAGTTAGCTGAAACCCAAATATTTAAATTGTTATCCTGTCATGCTGTCTCAGAGGAGTGGTACTTCAGTTGCTTAATGTCCTTATTCTCGTAGATGAAGTGGATTTCCCCTGCCATGTTTCATACCCTATGATGCATCAGACCATGAAATTCCCATAACACATCGTTTCTTCTCCCTGAAACAGAGGCTTATGGAACAGCACGGGCGACGTGTTCGGTTGAAATGCGACTGGGAGGCACTCCCAGTACAGCTCCCATAGAACGCTTGTGTGGTATTCGCTGTCAGAGTTGTTATTTTGTCAAAATGTTCTGATACCAAAAACTCTAATTTCATCAAAAATAATTTGTTTTTAATTGTTTCCAGAAGTTTGAAATGGGAAGTGAAGGAAGGAAAGAAAGCTGTGCAAATTCTGAAAGGGTTATTGCCAGGCATGCAAGACTTTGCTATGTTTCAGCTCTTCAGCATCACCCGTTGTTCTCTGTATGTTCATGTGATCCCCCAGCATCCCTTTAATATGTCTTTATGTATCTGACAAACATCGCACAGGAGACAGCTGGTGTACTCGTAAAACGTACCTTTCAGTTTTCACAGCTTTCATTAGAGAGGATCTTCAGAAAGTGAATCTGGAACATTTTAGGACACTTACGTGCCAATGTGTCCTTCTGAAATTATTGAACCAGCGTAGCTGCTGGTGCTTTATACCGACCTGTCATAAGCCCCATGCAACTGGTGGCACAACGTCTCATTTGGAATGAAGACACAATAGTGAAGAATTAGTGTCTCTTTTCACTGCATTTTTCCTTTGGTATCTCCTCTTCAGTTTTTGTGGCTCATTACAAAATGGGGCAGTTGAAATGTTTTAGTACTCTTTCAGTATCAATAACAAACTGGTGCTTCAAGGTCTCAGGCAGCACAGGCAGAGGCCATGTGTGAAAAATGTGCAAGGGAAACAGCAGCACTTATTAGGAAGGTTAGTGAAGTGTATGGAGAGTACAATCCATTTCCGACAGAAAATCCGGTGAATCCTCCTTGACCTTTGGGTCAAATCTTTCTGCATAGGATTACCTTCTGCCTCATCCTGTAAAGAAGCCACTGGGAGCTGTGGGGAAGGGAAAATGGAGGGGAAAATGGAAGGGAAGGGAAGGGAAGCATCTTCCCAGTACACCAAAAGCACAGTTGCAATGTGATGTTTTCTGCCAGTCTTCAATCACTTTTTTGCTTTCAAATGTGGAAATAAAAAAAAAGTACATTCTACTTAGAACAGAGTTGTTTCTTCCTACATTACCTTCTCTTTGGGGTTTCTCTCACATGTTTATCTTTTTTTGTTCCTTGCTGTATTCACTCAAGAATACAGACCAAGTGAAAACAAATTAATTTTAATGCCTTTTCTGGGAAAAATAAAAGTACTGCAGGAAAACCATTTTTGATAAGAGCTTTTTATTAAATGAAGATTGTTAATGACAACAAAGGCTGGCAGTAGGCAGTAGTAAATTAACTATATTCTGACAGTACTCTAAGGATAATAGTGGTGAATGTACATAAGACTGCATTAGTTGTAGAGTTCAAAGGAGGAAGAAAGCGGGAGGGAAGCTAAAGCTGGGGAAACGTGGAAAATATTTTGGTGATAAAAAGATTCTAATCTGTTTTTATTGGGATTGAGTTTTACTAGCAAACTTGAAATCAGTAAGGGTATTGAAATTGCAGTTTAAGCAAACCAAAACTTTATGGAAATGACCTCATTTTTTAAATATTGCTTTGAATCTGACCAAACAGCGTTGACTCCAGGGTCCATTTGAGTGGAAGACCAGGTCCAACCTGTACATTTCATCCCTCTCTCGGTCTCTCTTTTGCAAAACCTTCGGAGAATTGAGACCTCTGTTCCAGTCATGTGTTGACTGGAGCTGTGCTCAGCGCTTTGTTTTCCAGCTAGGGTCACATTGTATTTCAGAGCCTGACTCCTGGTTTGTTCTGTCTTCAGATCAGAGCAAACAGCGGTCTGTGCTCACGAGAGGAAGCAGATGGACATCATTCAGCGGCGCGAGGGGGAAGCCTGGCCTTCGCCGAAGTTGTGTCAGTTCAGAATTCACCAGGAAAGCATGACTTAAATCAGTGTAACTTAGTGTCACTTCACTGCAGAGGTATGATGTCTATGCTTCAGTCGTACGTATTACTGCACCCGGGTTCTGGGAGTGGTTTTGCAGGCCATGGTAAGGTTGGGTTGTCCAAAATTAGATTGTTCCCAGACTGCCTAGTTTAAAGTGGATTATGGCACTATGTGGATCGTCATGTAAGCCCACTAAGACCTCAACATAACTAAAACTCTAAAATACACTTAATTAGGTAACAGAAACTAACAGTGGAAAATTATTGCTTATTCGTACCTGCTTCCATAGGTCTGTCCTAGTAAAATACCGAATGCTGTGACAGTCACCACAGAAATCACATAGAGGATATGAACAGAGGAATTAAGCACACATACACACACACAGAACTGCAGCCTTACCTGTAGCTCAGGGGTTCACTTAGGGGGAAAAAGGGCAAATCTGAAGCGGCTGTGCAATGTAATGCAATGTGGGTCAACTGATACCATCCCTCCTTCAACAGTGCCATCACAATCAATGACAGATCCTTAGAAAAATTGATTCCTTATGTTTTCTCATGTCTTTTATGTCCTCGTTCCTTTTGTTTCTACCAGTCAACCAACATGTAGCACTTGAAAATACCTCTTCAATGGCTAGAAAACAATGCTCTGATCATAGTCTTTGGCTGCAGCTGTGGAGTGCTCCAGGCAACCCACACAGGAAAATTCTGGCATTTCTGTGGCCACAGGTCTGTGCTGGCTGTGTACCATACGGTCACTTAGCACAGTATTGCTGCAGCTGCCCACAGCCCCAACAAGACAAGGTATTAAGCGTGAATTTCCACAGCTCATGGCCCATAACCTCTTTCTCCTGGCCATGCTGTGGGGAATAGGAGAAAAAAAAGCAGTTACATCCAGTGGTCTCACTGGAAGGTCTCGTTAGCTGGAATGACCTTTCTGTGGCTAATTGCTCCAGTTCAGCATTTCCTAATAGGGCACATTTGCACGAGTCACTTCGTTCAGATCTGTAGTGCCCTCTGGGAAAGCAAAGTGTAGGGCAGAGAAGAAGAGTGGGAACTGTAGTACTCCCCTTGGTACCCCCTGCGCGGTCTAGCCCCCTGCTAGAGGCCATGCGTCCGGCGGGTTTTCCTCCCTGTCTGTCCCTGCCCTATCACATCATCTCACAAATTCTTCCGCCTCTGAAAACTTGGTGGAAACAGTTTGCCGTCTCACAGAATAAGCTTGATTGGCGTGTTTCCCTTTGCCATGCCTGTTGAAAGCATTTTGAAGTTCCTAGTCATCTGATATCCAGCTCTTTTACATGAGGTGTGAGCTTTTCTGGGATGTTTGCTGTCAGCCTGACTTCCCTGTCATTGAAGTTGGGGAGACTTTCCTAAGTCCCCCACGCTTCTGAAAGCAGCAGCAGAAGAGATACTCTGAGCCTCTGAGTTACAAGTTTGAGTTGCCCCTGCTGCATATATTCAGTGAGATCTGCCATAGAGAGTGGCTCTTCAGTTCCTCTGCGCCCTCATTATGTGGGCTGACTTGAGATGCAGCCGTGCTAGTAAAATTAACCTGATAGAAAAGCCTCTAATTAAATTCAGGAGTGGAATGCAGATTTTTGCAATTAAACCGTAGATACACGTTTAGTGCAGCATGCAGCCGTCGCTGGGATGCGTAGGAAAGCGCAATGTTATGTGAGAGACCTACCCAACCGGCTAGGTGCCCGTGGCAGGGGAGCACTGTGGCTCTAACACGAGCAGCCTGAAGTGGTAGCCAACCCCAGACAGACCCACAAGGGTCAGGGAAATGCCACTGTAGCCTCACCTGCAGCATCCAGAAACCTAACGACGGTATCAGACACTGCAGAACGAGGGGCCACACTCATGGCCACAATTAGGAAGAGATGAAGCTGTTGCCCTCCTGACTTTCTTTGGTTTTCCTTCGTTTAATTCCTGACCGGTTTGTGGTGTGAATGGGACTGGAGCCATTGCCTCACAAACGTCTCCTGGCTTTCCTGTTTTTGCACTCACACTGTCTTGCTTACAAAAAAGAGGGGTTTGGTTCAGTAGGAGTGTCAATACACATCTTTTGTACTTGTACCAGTGGTGTAACTTGCCTGTGGCCTGAATATCAGTATCTATTGTAAAAGCTCTCACATCTAGCCAAGGAGGCACTGCAAGACACTCACAAGCCGCAGCACTGGCTCTGTTCAGCAAGATTTGCCAGTCTGCTTCCTTCTGCCTAGGAAAATTGTGTCGGCATTTCTCCAAGTCTTGCAGGTTGCCTTGAGGATACGCCATCAATTGAGGCTGCATGACTGATCAATTCCTCCCTCTCCTCCCATTCTCCATTTTCCAGCTTAATCTTTTCAGCTGATGGATAAAAAACCAAAACAAAACAAGAACAAACAAAACAACAACAACAAAACCCACAATTTTTTAAAATTCCCATGGCAATAAATAGATAGATTAAAGTCAACTACAAGAAACTGCTATTGATCGAGTTTGTTTCAGAAGTATACTTGCTTTCTGCAATCAAGCTTACAATACAATTTGCCCTACATTCAGCATCTATTTCAATTAAAAAGAGAGGGGAGGAAATGCCACTTATTTTAAATAAAAAGCTTTCAAGCCATCCTTGCAGGCTGCTTTGAGAATCTAGTAGAGATCAAAGCTGCTTTGAGAACTCATCCATTCTGCTTCAAATATGATAGCACATTGTCCATAGAAAAATTAAGGCAGTGTAAGATAGCAAAGCCAGAAGTACGTTTTGGGTTTCCAAGCAATGGTCTCAAAACTGGTGAAGTCTGCCAGAATAACAAGAGAATGGGAGTGACAGTAATCCCCTCGGTCACAGAGCCCAGTACGTTGGCAATCACAGGAACCATACCATACAGAAATTGCTTCTTAAACTAATCAAGCTCTGTCTTAATGATAATGAGGTCATCTGTATGGATCAAAAGTCTTGGTCAATACCAGCTTCTCAAAACTGACTGAAATTTGTCAATTATAAATAGGTTAGGAATTGAGCTTTACCCCAAACTTAATTCCTTTACTGATTAAGACTTTATTCTAACTTCCAGCCTAAATGTATTCATGGGAAACTTATCCTTTTCATCCTTGTTTTGACATTGTCCTTTAAATACTGTCTCTTTTTTGCCATTTGATGCCTGTGCCTTATGTAATTATAGATAGCAATCACATTTCCTTTCAGCTTTTTGCTAAGTTTAGCAAATCAGACTTTTTGGCACTCCATTTGCATGATAGTTCATCTTTCTTCTGCACAACCTGGTATGCTTTTCTCTCTGCCTGTTCCAGTCTGAGTGCATCTGTCTTGAATAAAGGTGACTATTCACAGTAATATAAAAGAAGTCTCACCAAGTTGCCGTAGAGCTCTATTCACTCTTACCTCTGCTGTATATTCTCTATGTTTCTTTCTTTTGTCTTTCTGTTTTCACTTCCTCCTACCACTTCTCATTTCCACTTTTACTGCTTTTGGTTCTGCTTCTTTTTGTAACTGCTGCTTTTCTCATCGAAGGCCAAAATAAGTGAGAAGAGTGTCAGGGCCCCCTTTCCACACTTGTTGATTGAACATGCTGAAGAATAAGCGGTCTACAGGGAATAGGATTTATTGGGCTGTTAGCTTGAATGGAGCCGTCTGGTTCAGCCTATGGAGTCCCTGAGAACAATTTCTTACTGCAGAGCTCCATTGCTGCTGTTCCTCTCTCTAAACGTACTTTGAAGGACTTCTGTATCAGTGTGTGTGGAGTATGGAGAAGACCTCATTTAGGGGATGGGGGAAGCACACTTCACTGTCTGTCAGAACTGGTTTCATGCCCTTAAAATGTATTTTTCAAGTCAACTGGTCCAGATGCTGCATGGCCAACTTGTCTACCGTGTGTTGAAATTAAAGCTGCTGTCCTGGAGAAGCTTCATTTGTTTGTTTGTTTGGGGGTAACCTATGCTAGCAGAGAAAGAAGTTTCCTGCCTTAACTTGAAGTTCAGTTGAACTTCTGATTCAACTCGGTTCTTTTTATGAAGAAGAAACCTATTCTTGTTTGCTATGGTTTTACCTTGAAGATGGGGCAAACTCCAGATCTTGTTGATAAAAAGAACAAAGAATGTTCAAATGAAAGACGAAACCTTCCCGTCATCCTAAGCATGAAATTATCTGGTCACTAGCATGTTCCATACCACAGGAAGACCAGAGTTATTTCTGTGTGCTAAATATTGTAACAAGGATAATTGCAAGTAGATAAATGGGTTGAGGTCGGATCCTTGAGGGAATTACAAGTGGAACAAAAACTAATGTGAAAGTCGAGACTAAGAGCCTTGACAGTGTCCCTTTAAATTCCATTTGTTATATATGATGGAGCTGAAATGTTCTGTGGTTATGCATATATTTGTAACAAATGGTTGCACAAATATTTGGCTCATAATGATGAACTAAATGGTATGACATTTGCCTGGGAAAATTAATTACTTTAACATGTGTTGTATAAAATACGAGATAATCATGTAATATATGTGTATACTGTAGAGTGTTGCCGAGTGACTAAGTTATTACCAAAGGAAATTTATGAGAAATAAACAAGAAATACTCATAGATGCTGTAAATGTCATATTATGCTCAAGGGCCTTTTGCGGCTGAATAATTTTTATGTCGATGAGGAGGACAGGATCATACAGTGAAAAGTCAAGTTAGAATGAGTTAATCTTTGTATTTGCATGTAATTTTATTGATATTTAATGTAGCTATGATGTTTCTGTTTCAGATTGTCAACTCAGTTCATAATGAAGATGACAAGATCAAATCATCAGACTAAACTTAGTGATCCACTGTGGTGTTAGTAACAAATTTTAAATGGTCTAGATTAAGAAGAAGAGCTGCCTATTAAAGACATAGGGAATAAAGCAGACTTGGTAGTCCAGTTATGGCTGCTGGGTTGGGCAAAATCTAACTGCCTAATTTATGTATCTTGACTTTTTGGAAGGGTGAAGGAATCTCCCTTAAAAGGTTTGGCCTGTGAAGAGGTGCTTCTCTGTGGGATTCTCACGTCTCACAAGCAGCGAAGGTGCAACGACTGCCCGAGTGCCGCCCTCCCCCCCATAGGATGCTCTGCAGAGCCTACATGAGACTACGCATGGGAGGAAGAAATGGGAAGCAGTGAACTGGAGAAATATGAACTAGCGAGGGAAAAACAGATACATGCATTTCTTCCGAGACACAGAATGTAGAGCAAGATAGACCTGATCTCTAAATAGCATCAGGAAACAATACAGTAAAAAATTACATCCATTACACTCATCTCCTGTCCCCTAACAAAGAAACTCAGACAGATGAAGCTCTTTTGTGAGCAGCTAGCAGAATCATTTTAAAAAACAGGGCTGATTGGTTTGGGGGGTCTTTACTCCAACAGTTTTGAAGAAAATGATAAACCAGGGCACAGCCTGCTCGGCAAGTGTGACACTGGCATTTTGTCATGCAGCAGCACAGAAAGCAGCTTCCCGGGCGGCGTTCCTAGTGTCAGCTCCAACCAAGAGAGGATAACTGCTGGGGGGTGTGAAGGTGGGGGGCAGTGTTGGTGAGAGAGTTACAGGATTTGTAAGCCTCAGGGAGTGAAGGAAAGAAAACATACACCTGAAGGCAAAGGACTTGAAGACAGAAGGCTTTAATGAACACAGAGGGTATTAGCAGGTAAGCTCTCTGGGAATCAATTCTATGGATGAAAAGAGCTCCAGAAAGAGTTGATGGTTCATTAAAAAAAAAAAAAAAGGTAGCAGAAAAAAGGAGCAGAATTAATCCCAGCATATAGAAAGGACAGAAAATGCAGTAAGAAATGTCTGTGAAATCACAAGCTCTTCAATGATCTCAAGTGCAAGAAGGGAGTGTGCAGAACACAGAAACTAGGTCAAATATCTAAAAATGAATGTTAAAAAGAACTCAGCGTGAACATACAGGGACAAAATCAGAAAGTCTGAGGCACAAAATAAAATACTTTGCCTATTCTGTGGTTATACTAATAAGGCATTTTAAGGATGTTTTTGATAGTAACGAAAAGGGAAACTAAGGGAAGAATTACCCCATGGGTTGGAAAATTGGCAGATGATGCTGAGAAGCTCAGAGAGCGTAGTGCCTTTTTTGAAGAAGACTAGAAGAGAACAAACATGCTGTTAAAAGCGGGGGCAGGGAATTGTGGAGACAGGGAATTAGAAATAATCACCATCACCTTAATTCCTGATAAAGGACTAAAACAAATAATCAGGTGATTTATAATTCCATAAAGTTTAAAAATGAGATGCAGCTTGGTGCGATTTGGTTTTTAGCAAATCCACCAAATCTCCTTTTATGACAAGGAAATCATCACTGCAGGTGTAAGAGAAACAATACGGGCCATACGCAGGGCAATGGCACGTGTGTGTGCGCGTGTGCTGGGGGTGAGCGGGGGGCTGGAGAGACCTGCCACAAATGCACTTGGAGGCAAAATGGGAGATTCCCTCTGGTTCCTGCTACCAGTGCTGATTCGGCTGCCTAGCCACAAGATTGCACGGTCTGTGAGAGCTGTAAAAAGCAGGGAGCACCGGATCCGAAAGGAGCCGGGAGAGAGAGATGTGAGTGGTGGGTGCACTCTTGCAGTGCTTTGCAGCTGAGAGCAGTTGTGGTGCATTTTAGAAAGAGGACGCGCAGTGAGGAGGGGAGGATGCAGGGAGCACTTGCTGGCTGGTGGGGTCATTTGCTGTGTTGCTTTGAGCATCCTTGGCTTCTGAGCTGAATGGCAGGAAAAGATGTGGCCAAGGAGGAAACTCCAAAAACCTTGCAGATAGAGGAAGCCAAACCTTCCCAGGGCTGACAGCATCCCTCTGTGTTTGTGCATCCTGGATGCTCAGGGCAATGCCTGAAGGAGAGCACCAAATGTGGGGAAAGGTGCTGCACGTAAGAAAGCCCAAGGTTCAAAGTAACTCTCTGGAGCTATGATTTTTTATGTTTTATGGCCATAGTGGGTAAGACAATGCAAGAAGTAATCCAGTTACAGTAGAAAAATGTTCTAGCAGTGAGGACAGTGAAGAAGAAGAGTGGCACACCCCTGCTGAGCAGAGCATCCTCATATTCCAGAGCTTGTACCAACAGGTTAGAAAGATTTCTGCTGGGTATGGCTTAGGTATAGCTGATCCACCCCTGGGCTGGTGGGATGTTCTAAATGCATTTGAGTAGTCTCTTTCAGCACAGTTTTTCACCCAGGATTTAGTGATGCTTATCTGCAATCTGCCTGGCAGGAGCCCCACTGGAAAGGTGAGGGAGTGTGTGGGCTTTCACTCACGGCAATCTGGCTCATGGCTTGCTCCGAGGTGCACGTTCAGGCGTGTCCCTGTGGTCTGTTTTCCTTCTGCACAGCTGGCAACTGTAAACTCACTCGGAAACGGCTTAGGAGATCGCAAGGCTGATCTGGCTGGTGGGATGCTTTGTCTCCAGGGATAGCTGTGCCAGACACCTCGTGGAGAAAAGCAAAACCATTATGAGCAGGTAACCAGTGAACAAACTGCTCGTTGCTGGAAGAAGTGCAAATATGAGAATCCAGCTTTTTCATTACGTTACATCATAATCTGAAGCACAGCTACCCAAGTGCTGAGGCTGCTTGCGTTTTAACCCTTACTAGCATAATTGTTTGTATTCTCATCCTTTGTGGAGTGCATGGCATTCTTTTAATCCTGCAAGGCTCTTGAGGCAATGAAGCTTCATCCCCACATTGGGTGGAGCAGCATTCCTGTCTCATCCCCTGCCTCTCAATGTCACTGGTGGGTTTTGCCATCATATTGTGAAAAAGTCAGAAGTGCCAGGTCTACCTGCTCTTGACTTCCTTAACTTGTATACTTCCAATCGTTCCCTATGTAAATCAAAAAACTTCCTCAAACTTGATTTGTTTTTTTCTCAGCTTCCCTAACAATTTTCATTAACTGTGCTTTGCATTTCTGTGTGTCTTGATAGAGAAGGGGCTAACATTGGCCTCTGACTTAATGGAGAAAAACAGATATTATTCTCAAGTATGGTGGAGAACAGCAGCTGTCTGCTAGATGCTTGGAATGCCTCTTAGGAGAGCCCCAATCTCATTCGTGTCTGCAGAGGGATCTTAGGGAGGGTAAGCTCCTTAAACTAAATTAGCTCTTCTGAGTACATCTCTGCAGTGTTATGCTGACCAGAAACAAATGCAATATTCCAGGTGAATCACTGCATTGTGATGGCACTGTAATATTGTAATTATGGGTATATTTTCCATCCCATTCCTTATATACCCCAGCATCTTGTTGGGGATGTGACTGTTGGTTTACACTGAGCTTCCAGGTGAATGTCCTAGTCTTGCCTCGATGGTGGTGGCAATTTAGGACCAAGCACTGTGCACAGTGCTTCAGGCTTGTCCATCTGCTGGACGTGATTTGCTTTTGTAAGCATCAGCGTAGCTTTATCATCCCACTGCCCACACACTTGCACTGGGGAGAACGCTTGGGGATTCTTTTCTCTTCATTGGCTCTGCCTAACCTAAATAAGTTTGTGTCACCTTCAAATCTCACTCCCCCACCTCTTTTCTAGATCACAAAAAAGTGCTGCAAATACAGCTCATCATGTTATACAATTCATTGGCATATTAATACTAATATAGGATTGGAAAAAAAAAAAAGACTGAAAAAGCATCACAGTCACAAAGATAGGGGAAGCCAGAATTAAGACTTCATATGTAGTTGTGATCTAACTTCCACTGTAGAGCAAAGCAAGTTTTAGCCATGGGTATATAGACTATTATTTAGAGAACCTTGTCTCATTCAAGAGGCAGCATTGATTCTGGACTAGATGGAGTATTTTTTCTGACTGAAGATGCAGTCTCTGTATAAATGTACTATCACTACGTGGGCACAGAGAAAATGCAGCACCATTTCTGATTGATGCTAGCTGGGCAGACAACACGAAACAGACTTTGAGATGCAGTAGAAGATTGTCTTCTTGACTTTATTTTTGTTTCTATTTGGTATAAAAAAGAGGGGAGAGAGGCCATCTTTCTAAGACCTACACATTTAGGACATGTTTAGATGAGTGAAACTGCCCTCTTCTTTAATAAAGTAGGAGCATATTAATTCTGCTCTGTGCCTGCCTCATTGTAGTCATAGATTTGAAAAGGTAAAAATTTTAGGTTCTTAGTACCCATCATAGCTAAGCTCCTATGATCAACCCAGACACTGGACAGTTTTGAATAATTTCAAGAAGACAATCCATACAGTTTAGTAAATTAAAATGCATGCTTTGTGTGAAGCAAAATATTTTATAAATGTGTGGTTTCTTAGGAAAGGATTCTTATTTTTTGATCATCTGCTGTTCAAGGAAAACGAGGTGTGAAAACATAGTCAATTTGAGACAAATGTTATGTATTCCTAGATGGCATCAGGACTTCCATTGCTGCTCTGAAGTAATCAATGCCCTAATCAAAGGCATTTTTGCCTATAATCAGTTCTGCTATTTTTGCAAAAGTGGTTCCACTTTTGCATATACTCAGTAGCGCAACTCCACTGACATGAGGGAATTACCTCCACAGATGACCTGAAAAATGTGCCCCATAATGTGGCACATAACACACAAGAAGCAGCAGACCCGTGTGTTTTACCAAAGGGGTAGATTACAGTGTTGAACTTGTAAGGCTCTGATTTAGCCTGCCATAGGTTTTCCCCCTTTCATGTCTTGTCCCATATCTTGTTCTAGAACCGTATCTTGTTCTTGCTCACGTGGAGCCTACAAGCAACCTTGCAGCTGGGACCCACAGTGACACAACACCAAGCACCCTTAGAAGTGACCTAGCCAGAGGAGAACTGGCAGCAGAGAGGGAGGCTCAGAGGCAGAGATCAAGTCGGGCTGATCCCACCTGTGGGATCCGTTGCCAACAGCAGGTGTTGAAGTAACCATAGGACCACAGGATAACTCAAGTTGGAAAGCGCCTTGGGAGGTCTGTAGTCTCCTGCTCAGAGCAGGATCAGCGCTGAGATCGACCCAAGTTGCTAATGGCTGTAGACAGTCAGGCCTTGGAAAATCTCCATTAACGGAGCCTGCACAACCTCTCTGGGCAATCTGCTCTGCTTCTAGCTTGTCCTCGTGAGGAAGAAGTTCCTCCTTACGTCCGGCCTGGACCTCTCTTGTTCCAACCTATGTCCGTTGTCTCTCGCCATCCTGCTGTGCACCCCTGTGAAGAGCCTGGCTCTCTCGTCTCAGTGACCTCCCCACGGGTGTGGGAAGGTGACTGCTACATCTCTCCAAAGCTTCCCTCTTCATCAGCTGTCTCCAGCTGGACAGGTAGATGTCAAGAAGCAGCAATCTGTGCACTGTGACCATTGCCACTTCCCATTTTGTTCAAATAGGGAATTGATAGGAGTCAGTGAGACTCCCATCCCCATATATAGATTCAAGATTAACTAAGCAGTCTTTTTCCTTGTTGCCATGTCGTATAGAAATCAAGTAACAGCCAGCTGGGTATATGCACAGGTAGGACCTCATGCCTGCTAGCACGGGGTTTGTTTGTGCGGAGCCCTCGGTGTTCCAGCTGCTGATATGTCCACTACTGTCCCTTGGTCCTCTCAGCTGTGGTGGGCAGAGGATGGGGCGGTGGAGATGGAAGGAGTCATCCTCTCTCAGTACACAGACCTGAGCACCCCAACAGAAATGCCCTTCCCTCTGTGCATATCCTTGTTCCTTAAGTTCCCTTCCTATCAGGCTTCAAACAAAATTCTGTTTTCAGGCTATTGCCATCTCACGCATTTCTCCTGTGCTGGGAAGTCTCCTAATAAGAAGCAAGTAAGAAACTAAGGCAGAAGTGGCATGGGCATCACCCAGCTTGGTTGGTGGGTTGACATCTATACATAGACAATCCCAACTACAATCCCCTTTTACCTCCAGTCTTCCCCCACCAGGGTTCCTTCACCCTAGCACGATCTCAAAACTGGCAAAAACAAAAACAAAAACAAACAAACAAACAAAATGATAATCTTTACAATCAGGAAAGCAAGCACTCCCGCTTTCTTGTTCCCTAGTTAGAGATCAAGAGTCCTAAATTCTCTTCTACATTTGTGAACAGCTGGGAAAGACTGACCCTAAAGCTATGTCCCTGCTGCCTTTTTCTGGATCCAGCAGTTTGGCAGATTTCATGAATTTTGGACTCCATGATCTTTGTAGGTCCCTTCCAACTGAAACTATTCTATTCTATTCTGATTTTGCTTTGGGACAAAATCAGATTTGCTAAAATGATTAGCAATTTTATTAAGTGTTAAACATGCAGCTGTATTAAATAAGTAAAGTTAATTTAACTGTAAATAAGAGCCAAAATTCAGTATAATCAGATTAATACAATGAACTATAATAACATCTGTTGAAACAGAATGACGTAATCTCAACTGCATTTGCAATTTGTACTGATCTGGAAACAAACAAACAAAAAAATGTACCTGGGAAGATTGTCATCAGAGTATTACTGAGAGATTTTTCTGTTGCATAATGTTTTAAGAACCAGACCTATTTACTTGTCAATCGAAAATTAAACCAGTGAGACTCAATTAATGCATGACACCATTCCCTTTGAGTATAAACATGACTCACAAGCAGTTCATAAAGAAGACAAGCACTTGCTTAGTTTAGCTACATGACCTGCTTAGTTCTCAAAGGGGCCCATCAAACTGAAGTTAGGCAGTTAAAAAAAAAATCATTCCAAATAAATTCAGGAACTAACAGATCCTGGGATCCCTCTGCTAATTTATACAGCTGTATAATCACATTTTCCAATGTTTGTCAAGTTTCTCTCTTGAGTGAGAATGTGAAGGTGAGGGGAGGTGGGTTTTATATAACATTAATCACAACTCTGCAGCTTGCACATCAAGTGACAAATCACGCAAAGCATGATGTCAGGCCATTACCAAAAAAACATGCCACGTTCAGTCCTGTGCTACTACTGACCGCAGTTTTCTGTGTGTCCAATGCTTGGTCAGCCATGGCGAGGATTACTGTGGTGGCACCGGTAGTTTAAAGCAAGAAGATGTCCGCAGGGCCAAGCTGCCAGCAAGAGCTGGGCACAAAAAGCCCTACCCTCCAGATCAGATCAGATCAGATCAAGTCAAGGTCCTGGGAAGGGGAAGTGGCATCATTTCATGTGGAGCATGGTCATTCTGGCCGTGATTCCTCTCCCAGCCAAGGGACTCCTTGGGGTGCAACGTTTGTGCTGTTTTGCTGCAGATTATTTACAAGAGGTTTGAGTAACTATGACAATATTGGGAAAAACAGCCCAACCCACTTTTTAAAAATCATTTCCAGCTCAGCAGTTTTGCATTTCAGGGAGGGGAAGAAGACAGTTTGGGCGTTTCTAGCATGCTTTCAAACAGGAGCTGTGCAGAAGCGAGAGTGAGACTCCCAGCTATAGAGACAAGCTGGATCTCTCAGGGCTATGATTCGGTTGTCTAAACAGAGGCACCCAGGCCCGTGCGAAACGCCCTACAGTATCTGAGTCATCCACAGAAAGCCGGTAGAGATGACACAAAACCCCATATGGATGGCTTAGGTATCCTGGGACATCCCAAGGGCAGTGGAGCCCCCTGTTCAGGCACCCGAGCCTGCCCCCTCTGTTGCCCCACCAGAGATGAGCTGGCACCCAGATCTACAATATCCTGGCAAATAATTGCATGCATGCAGGGAAGGCACTTTTTACAGAAGAGGTCCAACAGGTGGAAATTTAGGATGCTTAAGAGGACAAAATACCTGAAGGACTTTGTTACTCTTCAATGAATCCCTCAGCAACACCACACTACCAGCAAAGCCTCTCGATGTGTTAGATTAGCACATCCCAGCGTCACAGGAATTCACTGCTGGAAGGGACACCTTCCCAACCTGTACTGCCTCATGCACTAAGACAGGGCTGAGCATTTCTGAACCATCTGTGCTCGATGTTTGCTTAATCTTCTCTTTGAAACGCTGAAAAAAACATCCCTAGGCTTTGTCTCCCAGTGCTGCATGGCTCTGGTCATTAGGAAGTTTTCTGTATTGCCTAGCCTAAATCTTCTTTACCTCAGTTTAAGCTGATTCCTTCTTGTCCTTCCTTTGGTGGACATGATGAGCGGTTGATCATAATCCTCTTTATCACAGCCTCGTACATACTAGAACACTGGGAGACATTTTCTGAGAACTTGTTTTTGGCCTTAGTGTAACTCTTCCAAATTATTTTGCTTTTGTTCCACTTGGCCACAAAATAGGCAGTTTTCATAAAAGAAAGAGACAGGCAAGATCATTTGATAACAATCTCTATCCCTCTGCAAACGTAGGTTTTAGTCCTCTGAGAGGCGACCTGTCAGACATTAAACTGATACCCTATTTATCAGTGCCATGTGTAATCTGTAAATCCTTCTAGTGAGATAAACGTTTGCAATTTTGCTCCAACAAAAATGTTTGGAGAATTTGACTGGTGCCTCTGATCCCTCACTGAACTTGTGATGGCCTATGTGACTGGTTGCTGAGCCAAGGGAAGCTATATTAGGTAATCTGGATATTTACACAACAGAATTCCCATTTCTTACAAAGCTGGAGATTAGGAAAGGCAGCGCAGATAATCAACACAATCAAAAGATGCTGATTTGAGAAGTCACTCAGGAGTGTTTTCTCATTGATGCTGCCACTTCAGCTCTGCCTATTCGGCTCCTGGTGTGAAGCTCGGGCTGTGTGTACCCATGTACAGGGGCATCCATCTTCCTCATCTCAAAAAGAAGCCTCTTGCACAAAACTTGATTTGCCTCTTCTGAGAAACAAAACCTGTTTGTCAAGGAACAGGGGACCTGTCTGAAATCCAGACCGTGCACCCATGAGAAGCACTGACAGCCTTGAGAAAGCAACACCAAACCCGTGGGTTTCCAACTCCCCCGTTCTCACTCAGGTTATTGAGCTGGGGGGACCAAGGCCATCCCTGCCGGTTGTCTTGAAGAGGATTGATTTGAGGAAGAAGAAAGCAGCATGCAAGGTTGAGTGTCTCCTGATGCTGAGCAGGCCACCTTCATCTTCTTCTAAATTCTGTAGGTAAAGAGCCAAGCCGCTTCGATAGCACAGCTGGTGAGCGAGAGCTGCAGCTCCATCGCCGTGGCTGGTGGGGCATTTCCAGCAGAAACCAAAGCATGGTTGGAAGCAGCCCCCTCACTTGCTCTCCAGGGTGCAGTGGGCTGGAAGAAATTCAAACCCATAAGGAAGAATAATAGGTGTTGTACAGGGAGGGCGTCACCTTCAGCCACTTGCGTTCAAGTTTCGCTCAGAAAATGCCAGTTTTCCATGTTGTATCGTATGTGACTCCTGCAGAGTCTTTTTGTATTCGGTTGAAGATGCACCAACAGACTGACCCAAAGCGAGGTTTGTAATACGACCATCCCATTGGCAGTATCCCAAGGTGGCATCGCCCAGGGATGTCACCCTAAATGCAGGAAGATGGCAATAGTTAGTGGCGGACCAAGGCTGACATCAACCCTGGGGAGGGTCCTCAGGGGGGAGCAGGCAACAGGGACCTCCTGAGGTTCCAGCCCTGCTCAGCTGATGGAGGCTGGGACGTGCCCCAGGTGTCCCAGCAAGGTTGGCCTCCGCAGCTCTTTGGCCTCAGCAGTGCAGCTGCACTGGTGGCCCTGTGAGGTTGCGAGTGCCTGAAGCACGCAAGAACGGCAGGTGGCTAATGAGGGTCTGTTGACCACCCCGTGGTGGTGGCCATGTCCCAGGGACTAAGTGCAGGTTGGGATTTGGGCCTGCGCAAGTCCTGGAGCAGGAACCCCTCATGGTAGGTGCTACGGAAGTGTGCTGGGCATGCTGGTTGCTGGAGACGGGGAAGCCCTGAAGGATGCCGTTGTGTCCCCGAACTCTCCCCTCATTTTCCCAGTGGTGCGGGTTACTCCAACACCGTTGCTCCCACAGCTCCTGCCTCGCTGCTTTAGCTCGGCCAGCCCAGCGAGAGCTGGTGCGGGGCACTGCGGAAACCCTGGGCAGAGCATCTCAAACACGCAGGACCCCCCACGCCAGTGGTGCGCGGCTGGGGTGTTTCTCTGATGTCCGAATGGGACAGCGGGGGACCGCTGTGAGACACGAGCCCCCCCGAAACCTTCATGAGCAGTGGCTGGGCTGTGGGCAGGAGTGAGGTGGGAGCCCAACGGGGCGAGGGCAGCAGACGTGGAACAGAGCACGTTGCAGAATAAACGGGTTAGCAGGCAGCACCAACCCGTCGCAGGACATAGCTGTACAAGGGTTTGGATACCCCTCGCCACATGCAGCTTTAGAAAAATGCAGCTGCTCTATAGGTAGCTCTTAAATTCCCTAATGCCGTATCGCTTCAAATCACATCTGCCTCCTTAACGAATGGTGTGGATGTGACTATGCAGGGAAACTTACTCCAGCGTATCCTTGCGTAGTATTTTTTCTATGTGAGAAGAGAAATACTGCATGCTGCTGTAATATTCCTTTGTGTTACTGTAACTGTAACCACATGGGGATAGGTATCAGTTAAACTATTTCATTGAAGAATCACATTCCTGTCTAAAAGAGATCAAATAATAAAAAGGTGTGGAGACCAGACCTGCAGGTTGTGTGGAGACATAACATCCAGAGAATTTGTCTTCTTGTCCAACTCTTATTAAACCTCCAGATGATAAACTGTGCATAGTTCACATATTTACAGAGCTTTGTGAAAGATGAACAGTTACCTCCTCTATAATATATACTAATGTAGAGGGGAAAAAGAGCATCTGAAACTGTAGAAACATCTGAAACCCCTCGGAAAGGTAAACCACGAGCACAACATTGCCAAGACCTCTTCTCATATTGACAAGAACGGATTTGCACTGATACATCCTATTAATGGAGATTATTTGCATAAATCTTCTGTGCAACAGACTCCAAACCATCTGTATAATATACACTTCTTCTGTGGCACGTATGTTAGAACAATATGTCTTTAATAATACTTTCACGTTGCCGCTTACAGGTGTGCATGGTCGGGACTGACCAGTATTTAGTTTCTCCTGCGGAGGTGACGTCGAGCTCACAAACCTATAAATGCTGATCACCAGGGCTCCTCCTCAGTTTTCAGTGTAAACTTCAGGAAGCGCTCAGCAGCTCTCAGTAATCCTGTCCCTGGTAAGTTACCACAACCGCTCCACAAAAGCTTCCCGATGTCTCACACTCCCTTTACTAGGCTAGGATGTGATTTATCGTTGCAGTCCAGGTGCTCTGACAACTCCTAAGAGTACTAATTGCCTTATTATCCACTCCAGTGCAAGAGGAAAACCTTTTGACATTTTACTTCCTTCCCTGAGGAAAACAAATCCCGGTTCCTGGGACATTACCTTCTGCTGCCTCTGTGATTACTGGGGTGAAGAATTCCTCTAGGCCGTTTTCCTTATCAGCCTCATCTGTCACCAGTTCCCAGTCCCTGCTCTCAGTGCTCCCTCATTGCTTTGCGTCTTCCCTTATTTTGTGTATTTTCCTCTTTTTTTTTCTTTTCTTTTTTATTTGTCATGTCAATGTTCATCACATATTCCAATCCTTTTTTTCTATCGATGTGCTTTTTCACATCAGGCTCTGTGATACCTTGCTTTGGCTTACTATTTTTATATTAGTGCAGGTGTGCCTATTAAAGAAAGAAAAAAATTATACGATGCATTTTTCTGGCTGTTCCACATATGAACTCCAAGCTAATCAATAAAAAATTCATTTTTTTTTTTTTAAGCAGAAAGCTGGAATTAATTGCACTACCATATACACTTAGCACCTATTTTTCCTGCTTGATGTGAATAGTAAGAAGAGACCAGCCAAAGGAGAGCATTTATTACATATGTTGGGAAGTACTGGAACACAAGGCTAAACCCAGGAAAAAGACAGAGGAGCTGAGTGAGGTAACACTTGAATTTCACAGTCCCATTGATGTGCTGCTTGGATGGGACCACTGGAGCCTTCTGCTCTCAGCATGATGGTCACCAACACTGGATCAGGTCACCTGTGGCTTTGCTTAGCCCAATCTCGTAAACCTCTGAGGACAGAGCACCCATACCCTGCCTGGGTCACCCGCCCAGTGCTGCACCAACCTCCTGTTGAAAGTGTTTTTCCTTATGTCCAGTGTGAACCTTCCAAGCCACCATTTGTGGCTTGCTGTTGAGGAGGGTTTGGCTCCATCATCTTTGTTGCTCACCTTCAAGAAGTTGTAGACAGCCTTAGAGTGCCCCTTGGCTTCCTCTTGCTTCAGGCTAAACAACCTCAGCTCCCCATGTAGGTCCTTTGCTTTAGGCCCCTGATCAGCGTAGGTGTTTCTCTCTGGACTCTTTCCTGTTTCCCCACATCCCTCTTGAACTGGGGGGGCCAAAAATGGACACAGTGTTCCAGGTGTGGTCTCACCAGTGTTGAGTACAGACAAGACAGTTCACAACTATCCATAATTGATGTCCATGCTCTTCCTCAAGTGCTTCAGCATGTGATTTCCTTTACTCGCAGTGAGAGTGCAGGGTTCATTCAAATTCAGTTTGGGGTCCACCATAACCTCCATGCCCTTTCCAGCAGAGTTGCTGGCCGTACATGGGGGTTAATCTGCCACAGGCACAGAACTTGCTGCTTCTTGAACTGTGAGAGATTTCTTTTGGTGCAATGTTCAACTTCCCCAAGTTGGCCTTTGAGTTTAAGCTCTACAGTCTAGCATGCCAAATATCTCTCCTAACTTGTTGTCACCCACAGATTTGTTAAGGGGCTGCGCTGAAGACATTGAACAATATTCATGCAGCAGCAGTGCCTGATGTGCCCTGCCTGTTACCACTGCCAGCTGGACCCCAAGGAGGTGTTGATCGCTGCCCTTGGAGCCTGGCCATTCAGTTTTCAGCCTCCGTGAGTTCCCCCTCCACCAGCCTGCGTGTCCCATGCCCACTGGTGGACATTCCGTGGGGCAGTGATATTGCAAGCTTTACAAAAACCATGGCATCACCCTCTCTCCCCACCTCCATATAGCCAGGCACTTCATCAGACAAGGCAAACGGGCTGGTCAAGCGTGATTTGCCCTTGGTAAGTTACCTTCTCTTCCTTCATGAGCTCGGAAGTTCAAACTATTTCCTGGGCTTCATCTCACCCAACCTTCAGTACCTACAGGTGAGCAAGCCATCCTCCACACTGACTTAAAAACTATGGGGAAAAGTCGGCGCTTTTAGGTCAGATTTATCTGAGCCACCCTAGAAGTCAATTTTAGACCAAGGTAAAATTGCCGCAGAAATGTCCATTTCCTTTCATTTACATAAGCAGACCACAGGGTAGCTAGCTCGACATCCATACTCCGACAAATCCCACTTCCTGCGTCTCTACCTTTAGCTCCTATATATTGTGCGGTACATGGTTTTCTGGTTCTCTGCAGACTACCTGTAGCTCTCAAAGCCTAGCCAGAGATTCCTGTAATGCCGTGAAAAGAGCAGAAAATGTGTAGCCATGGCATTATCACTTCCAGAGTTTGCTCTACCTTTGCTTTCATTCATATACAAACTAGGTAGGCAGTCAAGCATATGCATAGCTTTACTTGCACAAGCAGTCTCCACATAAGGCTCCTACAGGAGCCAGCACACAATTTACTTAAAATTGGAAAGTAAGTATCATATTTGATGCTATAGAAATAGAAAATATATTATGAAAGTTCTAGAAATAAAATTTCTCAATGTTTTTTTAACCTTAACAATCATATATCGTTATAGAAGCATTAAGAATATGGACTGTCTTATTGCTGATTCACTCCTCTTTATTTTCCCAAGTGGTTTCTGAAACAATACTTGGCAACACTTAATTTTCTTACATTCCTTTCATGCATCTGTGGGTTTTTCTTACATCAACAGTTTTGTTCAGATGTATTCTGGCTTATATTTCTGTCTGAGCAGCATCTAACTATCAAGGCATTTCAATTGGTTCACTGGAGAGGATTTGAAATCTGAAAATAAAAATCTGTATTTGGCTGCAGTATGAGTTTGTTGTCTGTTAAACACATGAGAAAACAGCCTAACCTTTACTTCACAATTTATACTTCAAGGAAGTAGGATGTTTAATTAAAAATCATACCAGATATATAGGTTCTTAATTCTCTAGGTCCCATGAGGGCATATTGGCAAGCGGATGTAGATGACGTCTTGTTGCAATGAAAGTTCGAAGTATCTGTGTTAAATAGGAATTGTATGGTTCAATACTCATTAATTTCCTTAGTGGATACTAACATATTCTATTAAGTATTTTTTAAATATACAGTGCATATATGCAGAAAGGTGGTTTTCTTTTTTTGTTGTTTGTTTTTTCAGCTTAAGGCTGTGTGAGCAATTGATTTTGGGGGGGGGTTGATGGCGAAGCCGAGGAGCCTCCTATCAAGGATTAGACATGTAAAAATAGATGTGTAACAGCTCGCAGGTAAGCCTCCTACCCAAAAGGCAGCAAAATACCCTGGGTATAGCTCCTTCCTTCCTTCCTGCTAGAGCATTTCCATTGCAAGTAGGATATTTAACTGTTTGGCAATGATTTATGGTAAACTTTGAGGAGATGAGACTCCAGTTTCTGTCCCCACCCCCACGAATGCTGAGGTACGTCCACAGAACAGAATGCATCAGCAGGAGAGACCAGGAACGTCTGATGCCAAAGTACCTTCTGGTTTGGTGGGTCGGGTACCACTCTAGGAAGCGGGAGAAGTTTCTTGGGAAGAGGTAACTGAACGTGGACTCCAGTTTCCTTGAACTCTCTAGCCCAGAGCCATTAGCTGGCAGGCAGTCCAACAGCAAAATTGGCTTGGGGGGGTTATTCCCCAACTTCACCCCAATTTCAGGCACTGCATTCCCTCTTTTTCACCGATCAGCAGCACTGTATGCCATGATGCTCTTTTCTGGACAGCTGTGAAAACAGAAGGAAGATGGGAACATGCAGTGCACTGAGATCCTGGGGACACAGCAGTCAGGGGAGAAGTCCAGAGGTGATGGAGGCAGAGGATGTCCAGGCCCTGAACCTAGGAACCATTCACGTCTATTAACGATGTATTGGTTTACCCAAATTATAAATGGGAGCCAGCTTGGGTCCAGCGAGGTTCCAAGCATGGCACTACTTGTGCTAGGTAGGGTTTGCTCTGCTGTTTCCAGCCTGGTACGTGAGCACAAGAGCCCGTATCACGTCCCTGCACCATGTTCCTCAGCACTCCTGGATTTAGATGGCCTCTTCGCTCAAATGCGGGGCCAAACCCGCCACAGTGTTCGGGCGGCACTCTGACAGACCTGATAACCCCTCATAGACCCACCCCACAACCATCTGTTAAAACTGGCTTCAGGCCTCACAGGTGCTGGTGAAGGTCAGCTCTGTGGTTAAGGACCCACAGCCTGCTTCCCAAATTGCCACAAAATATCGACTGCCGACTCTTCCTTACCTCCCAGTACCCGGAGATCATCACATTGCATCAGACCTGCTTCCCGGTCAGACAAGGATCAAAGCTGATCATTCCTGTCTAATTTTTGAACTATAATATGAAAGACAAGGGAGGAAGGGAGGATGACATCTACTACTCCTGACAGATTTATGACTAATCTTTCTCCCCTACCACCCGCCTGCTCCATGCACAGCCTTAGGGTGACCAAAACCCCGCATTTTTTGATGATCAATGCTCCCTTCCAAAACATCACTTGGCTCTCACTGTGCTGAGTTTGGGCGAGCAACATCTTTTTCCACCAGCCCATACAGACCCCACACAGGCAGCTGCATGCTACAGAAGTTCGATGTTAAAGTCCTTTTAGATTCTTAAGTTTCCAGAAGGTTAGGAGGAGGTATTACTGATGCTTCTTCACATTACTGCATGCTACGTATGTTACAAAACATGCATAGGCACCAATTTTAAATTACAGGATTGACTTCTGCATTTTATTCTGCATGCATACCACCTCCTAAGACCTCACGACACATGCCCTTGAACCTAGAACACAGCTGCATCTTTAACTGCAGTATTTTCATTTTCAGTCTGGCTGCTAAAACAAAAACAGCCTTCGAAGATTCAGCCAAATTCTGGCCTCTTAAAGTTCTGTAATAAAATCACACTGATTTTGACCAACCAGTCATCTTACTTTAAATTAAAACCTGATGCTGCTTTAACTAAAAATAAATTATTTTTAAAATTGGATTATCCCATTAAGATAATGCGAAATGAATAGATGATGTATTAGCAATCCCTTCCAGAACTCATTATTCAGTAAACTTTCAGCAGATGTTCACTACATTACAGAGGGATATATGGCATGACTTAGAGAATCATTTTGCTCCGTATTCAATTCTGAAGTGACTTATAACAACTGCTTGAGGGGAAAAAATACACAAGCCTGTAGAAGGCAAAGGTAGAAAAACTTACCACTGAAACGATTTTATCATGAACTTCACCAAGCAGTATTAGCTATGGCCAGAGAAACAAAGTTGCTTTTCTTGCATCTTTGAACGTGCTGTGATGTACATGCATGTTGCCCCATCTTTCCGTGAATGGAGTCTGTTCCCTCGTTTCAGTAGCATGCAGTGCAAACAAGTTCCACTCATTTGTGAAAAGGTGTCTCTGCTAGGTTCAAGTTTACCTCCTTTCAGTTTTCCTGAAGTTTTCCAGTTACACAATAAAAAAACATAGAAATGCCAGTCCAGCCTTTCATTAATCTACATATTTCTAACTTTCCTTCTTAATCATCTGCTTCCTAGAAGGGATGTTCTCTTTTTCCCCCAAAACAGTCTTCAAAATAAAAATTTCTTCAGTCTTTATTTCACCCTTCTCTGAGTTTTCTTAGCCTCCATTAGTTTTTGTCTGAGAGGATAACAGTAACTTTGAAATCATTCCAGAGAACACCTTACCACCAGAAGCATTGTGCTCTTGTTCTGCTCCGCTGTCTTTGATGACGCCATGATCTTTTTTTGACCATAATGTTACAGAGCATTCCGTCGGGTACAGGGATACACAAGTCCCTAGTCTGAGCTGACAAATAAAAACTCAGGTATTTGCAAGAAAAGCTTCAGTTACATGTCTCAGTACTTCATGTTTATCAAAGCCAGCCACCCCATCCTCTGCTCACCCCATCAGTTCTGCCTGCAGTTGTAGCACACCCCGCAGCTAACCGGTACCGAAGGAACAGCATCAAAGAACTCTGCAAATCCTGCTACGCCAGCAGCCGTTCCTCAAGTCACTAATGCAGTACATAAGGCCAATCCTCATACAAACCACCAGTGTTCACCGTTTCAATTATACCATTTCTCTTTTTTTTTGTCTCCCACATTATGCTTCTTGTTCCAAAGCCTTTGAAAAACAAAATAATAAAATATATATTTAGTTCAATCAGTTCTTTATTCATCACCTTACTGAGAATCTCAGATAATAGTAACAGGACAGCAGAACAACTTTCCTCTGCAGAAACTGGGCTTGCAGACTGCTGTAAGAGTTATTTTAAATTCTACTTTTAACTATGAAGCATATTCCTTGGTCACAGCAGCCCTTTTAGAAAGGGCACTACACTATGCTCCCTTGAAATCCTTTCACAGAGGAGACTGCTTTTTAAATGCAAGTTTATGGGTTCGTGTTATTGAGGTGGTCACTTCATTCCCAGAGCCCTTCAGAACGTGTGAGCTCACCCCAGTCAGCGTGGGTGACTTGCAGCAGTTCGCTTCAGTAACTCTTCTGACATGCCAAAACCCACTAGCTTCATGAGCAGACAAGAACATAGTGCTTACCTTCCCAATATCCTTTGGATTGAATACTAAGAAAAAGAAACTTTCACTTTTTAATATTTTCATTTTTCTTTAGTCCCAGACAACCCAGCCCTCCCTGGGCTTCCATTTCCAACAAAAGGCAACAATTGTTTTTACACACCTTTAGAAATTCACCTTTAAAAAATAAAAATAAAAACCTTAGGCTGCTAATACGTTGTTTGTGATCATTTCTGTTCCTTGCTTGTTTGTTTAAATTTTGATATCCAAAGTCCTAAACAGGTTTTAGCTTAACTAAACCCTTCAACCTAGCAGGCATGTATGATGTGCTCCGTAACTTACCCTGGCCAGATGCACGCATGTGAAGTTAACCTACAGTACCAGTGTCTGAAGTTGACAGATGCCCTTATCTAAATACAAGCTAGGTTACAGTGTCAGAGGCCTGTCACGTACAGTCATCTGCACATCGGAAGTTCACATTCAGCCATCGGATGCTAACACATCACTACCGCTGTGAACACGAACCCAGCAGAACCTGCATGAGGCAGGCTCAGTTTCACATTAACTTACAGGTATAGTATTAAAGCAGAGAAATCAGGGCACAGCAAACATCCCATTTTCTTAGGTAAAATGTTCACAAGTTTGAAAAGCAGAAAAACGCACAAAGGATGTGTTTGGATTCCCAACTTCTTGAGGATTCCCAGCTTCTTGAGGATAATCTAGTAACAAATGACCAAAACCACCTTAAAACTCTGCTTCAGAATTAACTGCAGATAGGCTGGAAAATCATGCCTCCAATCTCCTCCAGAATCTGCCTCCTGCTTTGATTTGTCAAACATGGAGGCAGCAACCACAACCTGCAGATTAAGTCCCATTTGCTTTCCCAGACTCCAGAAGAAATAGGCACCCTTCCAATAGGCTGACTGAAGCCAATCTGTGCCCTAGTTTTTCCATAGCTGACACCCTACACTGTGGAAGTCAAATTAAGTGACAACTGTTTTTGGAAAAAAAAGAAAAGTCTAAGTTGGGCAGAACACAGCGGCGATAGAGGTGAATACGAAAGTGAGCATTATTTCATCATTTCCAGCTAAAAGGGACTGCAAGAGAAGCTTTTGGTTCATTCCAGGTACATCACACTGCCCTAGCCCTGCAAAGTACTAGCCCTTGCAAAGCACTCAGATAGAAGCCTCTGCACTTCATTTCACCATCTACTGAAGTCTGAAACGGCCTCCATGGTTTACTGAGTGTAAAATAAATAAGGATCAGATGATGCTTGCAGCAATTATCTGTGTACTACAGTTTTAATCAACGAGTTTATGCACGTCTACACATCTGGGAAAAAACATACACATTCACTTAGCACACAATTTTGTGTGTGCAAATATTTGTACCAGATGCCTCCAGGATATGAAAATGAGACTTATTCTCTATATACACAAAGGCCAGAGTCAAAGTTAATTTTCATCTTTAATGAGCTCATGCTTCTTTGTTATTTAATACTCTGTAAAAAGGTATTACAGATTTATAATTATTGCAGTGACTTTAAAGAACACAGACAGCCATAAGGCTAAAAGTACAGTATCATATACATCATAAAGTCATTAATACTATCTACTACAGCATGAAGAAAAATACTTTTAAAATAAACAGTATTTACCTGAAAACATAGAAATGGAGTTTTCTTTCTTACAATATGGTTACATATCTATATTCCAAGAATAACATTTTAAAAATGTTAGATCTTGAAAGGTTATAGATAAAAAGAGTCATGATGAAAATGAACCAGTTTTGCCCAGAAATGCTATAATGAGCACACTGCAGTTTTTCAGCAAATTCTAGTTTTGCCAAGCTTCAAGAGGCAAAAGCCTAAAATGTAAAAGCTTCCAAATTGTCTATCTAGTCCACTCGTCTTGCTCTGGAAGGCCCAGCGACCCACACTGCTTTCTGACAGTATGTCACAACTGTTTTTTGACACGAATGCCATCAGGAAGAGATGATTCAGGTCCTTACGATGCAAGACCTAACAAAAAGCCTCCAACAAATCCACTGGAGACCACGATGTTCTGTTTGATAAATTCTGTTGACTGAGAAGAAAAATAATATGTGTAAAGAACTGAGTCAGTTGTGTCTGACTGAGTATAACATTTAATACTTTTATCACAATTGCCTTGAAACAAGCATACCGAAACCGTGGAGGTGGCAGTAACACATTTGAAAATGTACAGAGTTAGGTTGCAACTGACGGCACCAACAGAGAGAAAACCCGACTCTCAACTGTCTTTAATAATGCATTTACACTACAGTTAGCACTTCCTCTGTCAAAATACAGAGGAATTGTCATATTAATTCCATGTCAATACCACTCTTTCTGAATTAAAACCAGACAGGTGTTTTACAAACTCTCTTGGAAAAAAAAAAAAAAAATGTATGAGTACCACTATCACTTCAATTTTAATCACACGGAGTTAGAAAAGAACACCATTTTTTTGGAAGACTAGGGACTGGAAAAAAAATATACTTCACTCTTTTGTGAGCCATTTTCCTAGCAACTTAATCCCACAAAAAACACTTAAATATGACAACTTTTGTATACAATATTTCATGAAGTAATAGCACTGAGTATAGCATGCATCAAACGTGCCCTTTCACAAATCCTTACTTTGAATGCTTTAGATTAGCTACTATGACAAAATTAGAAAAAAGTAATATAATTTGAAAAAGGAAAATAAAAAAACATCCTGCCCCACCCATTTCTGCAGCAGAATAGAGAAGGACAAGTTAAGCTATTTGGAAGAAGGCAGAAAACCATTTCTCTTGGACTTCCGCTTTAAATTCACATTAAAAAGTAAGGCAATTTTCAGCGACCTATCCATAACCCTATCAGGTTAAATACGAGATGTCAAAACTCTTAATTACGAAGCACCAGTGTGGCTGCTATTACAGGGTTAGTCTGCAGCACATTCCAAGTCAGGATTCACAGCTTCAGAAAAAAAAAACTTACAGTGCCTATATGACATTTTACAAGTGTGTTAAAACATGCTTTTTTTTTTTTTAAAAAAAGATAAAATGATAAAAAAGGTCTTCAAATGACAGAACGAAATGGCCTCAGTGACACTCTGATCAGTATGAGTCTTCGCAACCATAGCATGTAACAGGTTCTGTAGACAGATATTCTTCACGTATAAAAAATGAGATTAAAAAAAAATTACACAACTCCAGTTACAAAGTGGTTATTGCTTTTCTCCAGAAAGAGAGGTCAGTCTTTTCTAAAGTAATTGCTGATCAGCAGACTAAGACAACTCTTTTTTCTTTTTTGGTCTTTGTAGCTACCATGTTTTAACCACAACACCCTCAGCCTTCTACTAAGTCATGAGCTTACTGGCTTTCTCGCTAGCCAAGAAGGTGCACAGAACTGGGAAAGCCAATGGCAGTCCCTAGGCCACATCAAAGTTAATGCATTTCTATAACTGAAGTTTGTGTATGATCCTGTGAATAAAATACCAAATTAAATGAGTACACACCAATAACTTTTAATAAAATATACAGTCAGACTATTTCTGATGCCTTCCCATTACAATCAGAATTACGGTTCTTCAGTTTTGCACCACATTTTCAACTAAACACCACATGCAGTGGGAAGGTAAGAAAAACTGGCTGGTAGAAAGGTTTATCAGCTTAGACTTACCTCCTCAATTAGAGTATTGATTTCAGGTGCTGCCTTATTTGCACGCTTTTTTAACTGTTTTTTTGCTTTGTTTACATCTTTTTCAACTCTCTTCCAGTCAACTTGTACATATCCACTATGACTAGCAATCTAGGAAAATAAAGTGTATTTAGAACAGTTATAGTTAACATTTTATGAGTCAAAATGCAATATATTAGTGCTTACAAAATTTGTCTTTTTTAAATGTTTGTTCTTTGTATTACAGATACAGGAAAAGACATTGCTCCAATTACAACAGGTACTTTGCTTCAAACACTATATTTTCCCACAATAACAGTGATTTGAAATAGAACGAGCAATTGCACAGTTCAGTAGACTCTTGTTAATTTTACCACCTTTCTATTGCTTAGTTAGAAAAACTTTAAATGAAAGTATTTTTCCTTCCGCATTTACTGTAACTTTACTTGCGAGAAAAGGAAAGAGTGAAGCACATTCATAGGATGTCAACAAACAAAAAATTGTACCATTTTAGTTTCTTTCAAAATCGTGGAATTCTGACCTGTGACAGGATACTTGGGTCTAATAAGAATCATCCTTGGAAATACTGAGAACTTTTATTTTTATCTTACATCATTTAAACTATCCAACAAAAAAGTACTTGAAAACAGAATTCTCATACCTTCTAGAAAAAGCCAGTAAGCAGAAAAAATAACACGGCTCATGTACAGCACAAGTTCTGTAACATCAGCAAAATATTTTGCGGGATTGCTCATACCAATTTCCACTCAAACTCCCAAATGCTTAATTATCATCCATGAGATTTTTAGCACATTTAACCATCATCCCAACCCTTTGCCTTATTTCTCTCACTCAGATTTGATCCTGGAAAAAATCAGATGTTCCATTACTCGACCAACATTGACAGTCCCACTAATTTCTTAAGACAATTCACAAAAGAAATACATATTTAAATGTTTATAAGATCATAGCTTAAAAAAAGTAGGCAATTACTGTATACTCTATAGAATAATTAAGATAAACTCTAATATCAGTTGGAAGAAAGGAAGAAAATCAAAACTAAGGATTACTGCTCATTTTAACTGCTAAGACAAATAAATACAGACCACTAACTTTTAAGGTAAATGACTTCTACAAAAATCAGTTTGTGAAGCATGAGATTTCTCAGATCCTTCTTAAGGTCACGTTTTGCAAATTCATGTAACTTACCTAAGAGCATTCTATGCAAATGGTACAACTTGTAAATAAAATTCACAGATATTGAAGTTCTGGGGAACAAATATTTAACTATATAATTTATTATGTTTGGGATACTGTAAATCCATTGACCTTGCCTGTCTAATGTAAAACCATTTACGTACAGAAGTGCTGGTATTAGGCAGAGATAGCTAATTAAGGACTGCCTATAACAGTATGAAGACATGAAACAACTTTTAAACTGTACTGGTTGCACATCCAGTCACTGGATGGCATGCCAGAAGAGAGGAAAAAAATTGTGTGTTGGGCTAATTTTATTAATTTAACATTACCACAAGAATTTCAAAGAGGCCTGAGCGTTGAATGGGTGCCCTCTAACTCATAAAAACTACAAACTAAATATGGACTTAAGATATAAGTCCAACACAATATAAGAAATACAACCTTTAATCAAGCAAATATATTAGTAATAAAATATAAACAAAAGGACTTTAAAAGAAACAAGATTCATTACAACTAGCCTGATTAGCTCAGTTACATACACAGTATAGGTATGAGGCAGAAGTTTTTGATTAAGCTCTGTTTAGCTCTCTAATAATTACAGCTAAAATTTGTATCAGAACTCCAATTTAAACAATAACAGTTATGCATTTCTCCCCGAACTTCGTAGCAGAGATCCTCACTTCTGCTTTCAAATTTTTGTGTACTTCTATGAAATAAACAATAGAGAACATTTAGAATATAAAATATATAACTGAGAGGAAAAAAACACCCTGTACTTCACTGCAGTGATAAGCAGAACCTGTGTCATATCCACTTTGGCTACAGTCCTACTAAATATAACTTTATGCATAACCACAGAAATAATCCTGCTGGAGCCAGATGTTGGTGAGATACACTTCAATTTTTAAATCCTAACTCATCATTTAAAAAAAAAAAAAAATTAGCTTACTGTCAAGGTTCCTGCAGTAAGTTTTTACATACACAAATTCTTAAAGTTCACTAGTATTTTTAAAGCCAGTCCCTATGATAATGGAGATAAAATAATATGCCATTATCAGCTCCATACCTATATATTCTTAAAGAATCATATAGATACGTGTGTGTATATATATATATCTATACATACATATATATTTCACATTGCTAAACTATTTTTGTTCAAGAGATCCCAGACCTACTGAAAAAATAATGGATATTTTCTAAAAAGGCAATTAAAAAAATACATCAATGAAGATTATTACAAATACTTGTATTCTTCTCTACACTAATCAAAGTGAGTAGAGAACCTAAAGGGAAGACCTCATTTTGGAGGTGATACTGGATATGCACATGAGTACTTTGTTATTATGACAAATCATTAACAGTAATGAGCAAACAATGTATAAAGCCAAAAAACGTATACAGTAAGATGGGACAGCAAGATGGGAGTTTTAGTTTCCTCAAAAGCAAAATTTCTCTCATCCTAAAAAAAAAACCAACCAAGCCCGGAAGCTACATGCAAGCTCCCTGTGCTTGGCTGCCTGCACAGCATAGAGATGCAACGCATACTTCTCGGTATCTACCCTGGTAGCAACCCTCTCTGCTCTTGACCAGTTTCCAAAACAGACCTGACAAGCCTCTAACTTCGATATGCAGAGGTAAGGAGGGACTGAGAAATGATACAATATTTGTTTGTAAGAGCTAAACTCCAGAGGCTATATTTTCAGCCGCCAGCTACTGGCACAGTTGCATTGTGACCATGAAACTAAAACTACTCCAGTTTACAAAAGCAGGGGAATGAAGCCCCTCCATTTCACGTAAACACCTGCCAGAAGCAGGGCATTTCTTTGTAAGGCAAACTTCTGGATACTGTTTGCTTTGGCTGAATATTCCCTCAAAGTCCGCACACGTCAATCTGTCAAGCAGGGTATTCTACACAAAACCAATTACAACTCTCTCTCTCTACAAGTCCCCACCCCAAAAGCACGCTGTTCTCTCCCCACTTCACTGAGATACCACAGCATCATCATGGTATGGCATCAGCACATCTCTGCACAACACACAGCCAAGGATATCTTAGGTTTGGTTTGCTTCTTGCATTGTTTTCAAAGATTTACTTTTGTTAAGTTAAAAAATATTTTAGTGAAGAATTGAATCGATCGATGGCATCTAATGGAATGAGGCAAAATATATTACTGAAAGCACAAATAACTACACAAATATATAATTTTATGATTAAATAATAGTCAACACAAAATGGAAAAAGCTGCAATTTATATGTTGACTGCAGAGCAGAAAGCAGTGAAACCATCACTAAGGATATAAGAATTTAAAAACAAAGAGAACAGGCACTCATTAAGAACAATCGTTTCAAGTAATTTATTATAGCAGAACCACGTGGAGTTCATACTTTCCTAATCTTCAGAATCTCACTAAACTGTGTATTATATAGCCTAAAAGTTAGACAAGGAAAATCCCTTAGGTTGACACCTGATACAAGAAACTAATTATATTTTCTTTGGTATAGTGCACAGGTGTTCATCTTATACAAGCATATTCAAAGAATCACATCTTTTTCAATAAGAAAGGCCAGTTAATTGATCAAATTAAGCTGTTGAAATATCCAGCACAAAGATGTGATAACAGGTCTTAATTTTGAAAAACAATGCAAATTCCTTAATGTCATTTTTATTCTTCTCAGACTACTTTTTATTTAATCTGTATTAAGACTGAAAAATTTATAAATCATTTACTACAATTTGAAAGATCTTTTTGCTTCTTGTACAAACAGACACTCCAAAACGTATTGCTTTCAGTTTCCTGCTAGACTTCTTCAGATAAAGTCCTGACATGCTGAAGAAAAAATGCACTTGTTAAATTTCAGGACTGAAATGTTTCACTGAATGGGCTTTACCCAAGAATCTTGCCTTCTGGAGTTCTTTTCCTTGTTTTAGCAGGTAATTACAACATCAGTATTGCAATCAGGAGTTGAAATGAAATCTGCAACTTCAGAAAAACTTATAGATAAAAAGGAAGTTTCTAGTCACGTGCTGAAATGTTCCTTGGCCCACAGAGGGGAAGCACTGAACATATATTCATAAGGAAATTAAAAACACAATGTGTGATCTTTAAATGAAAAAATTAAAGACTACAGAAATGTAATTACACTATAGAATTTATGACTCAGCTTTAAAAATGCCAAGTGTTTTGAATTAAAATGAAAGACCAAGGCATTTACTTCATTCCCTTCCAAGAGAATCTGATCTTACTTAATTAAATATATAGACAACTCAATCAAAATACGCAACTCATTCTTCCTCTTGGATAATATTCCTTTTCAAGTACTCTGTAAATGAGATCAACTAAGAAATCAGAAACTCAAACACATGGCAAACCAATTTTATGTATAGGAAAGCTCCCCAAACCTCACAGCTCAACAAGCAAAAATACTGTGTAATATATTTTAAACAATTTCTATTCTCCTCCGTTTACAGGTTTTAGTTTTAACTTCTCAGCTTCCTGTAGCAAGAAGCACTAACGCAGGGATTTGCAGGCAATGTTCTGCCTACTGCCCCTGGACTGCAGGCCTCTGTTTGGCAGGCTCTACAGCCATATTTAGGTAAAAATTGTCATTTAATGAAGTAAGACCAACAGCACGCTATATGGAAAGAGAGATTCTGGTCTTTAAGTNAATATCTATAATACATATAAATAAGGATTTAAATGTTCCCTCACTATTCAGAAATACACACTGCGGGCTAAAAAACTGCAGGGTTCTCAAATTAATTCATTTGCTGGCATTGCTCACTTTGCCAAAAATTTACATCTGGATGATTCTAAACTATTTCTGATTCAATACACTTGTAAAATTCATCCCTACGTTTAGGTACAAGCCCAATAACCAGTGCTTCCAGGAGATTTAAAAAGGTCATCAATGCACCATGGTGAAGCAGAATGAATAATAATACTATAAACCTTCATAGCAAAACCATTTCTCTTGGACTCTTCACATTGTTATTGATGCTTGCCTTTGAGTAGTTCAAAATAAAGTACGTTGTACTTGTTAAAAACAAGTTAAACCAAATAGCCTGAAAAGCATACATTCTCCTATGTAACTGAACTGCAGTGCTTATGTTTAACAAGGGGTTTGGAGGTTTAAAAAACCAACCAAACTAAAAAAACAGTACAGGAGAAAAGATGATCAGTACTCATTATCAAGAGTACTTCACACAACTGTGCCATCTTGAAGCATTACACAGCAGCAATCAGAGGTACTACACAAGCCTTCCTGATCGACAGTCGGCTGTAGCAGCCATTACCATCAAGGGAACAAATAAAAGTGGGATAGGTTCTCCAGAAAACCTCCAGGGCCATGTTGGCAAGAATGAAAAGAAACTATCTTTAGTGTCCTGTCTCAAAAAAAAAGGTGTATTATTTGAACGAACCTAAGCAGGCACCAGTCTACTTCCTCTACAGTGATTTGAAGAAAAAACAGACAAGCGCACAGATATTAAGACATGGAAAATGACAGTAAAGGAATTGAAAATTATCTGGCATCTCACAGAAGGATATGTGAAATCCTCCTTCACTTAAAACCTTTTCATTTATTTGAAGGCTTTTGGGAAATACATCCTCCCCTAACACAGTATCTGATGAAAAATGTGAACGGTCATGCTGGATGACACCATTACATTTTTTCAGACTTGAAAACCAGTTGTACAGAGGAATGCAATGAAGCTATCGGAAGTCGGCAGAGCTTCAGAGGTTCAATGGATATAACTAATAAAGACAGCATGGGGAGAAATGGGAAAAGCATGGCTTCATGATTGGACCACAGCATGTCTTCCAAGCAACTGCCAAAGCAGCCCACTTTTTTCAAAGCACTGTTAAAATTCTCAAACCTGTTTAAAATAAACACAGCTTAAATACCCTGATCTCTCTAATTATAGGTTTACTGGCAGTTCCTCTACTCTGGCAATACTGAATCACATACAGCATCTGAGTTTCTGCACAAAGGTTTCTTTTGGCTTATTACAAGCTATTTTACAGGACAGAGTAGATTCTGATTTAGCACTGTTCTGTTAGAGAGGTCTCTTTTGCACACAATATTTCATCTGAAATTAAGTTTCGGATTGATAACACTAAAAAGATGAAGTAGATAAGAAGCCTTCCTAACTAAATTTTACCCAGCAGCTGAGTTTTTCCTATTGTTTAAGTAAATAACATTTGCCAACTTATAAAGCATGAAATTCTACATACTTGAAGCAGAAGAAAGCCACCACCTACTGCAGTTGCTGCAAGCTTTCCGACTTTCTGGAACAAAAATCCCGCACACCTTAGGAGAACAAAACAAAAAACCCAGTCCAATGAAGTTGTCTGCTGAACAATGCCACACTCCAAAATTCCTGACTGCAACTATTAAGGTTTTCATTTAACAAAGCAAATGTGTAATTTCACATTTTTAAATTTTTAGATCAGAATATTTAATACAAACAATGTTTAATGAATAATGTCTAACACAAAACAACGTGAGCAACGGTTGCTAGTTCATGGCTGTCTGATGGCCCCTTTAAAGTAAGCTTGAGATCTCCAGGCTTTGTCTATACAAAAAAGCTGCATGCTGCTATTAAATACTGTACTTTAATAAAGCATAATACAGTAATACAAAAGTGCCATTATAACTACTTCCAAATGTATAGTTAATATAAATGATAGTATAATAGTGTCATAACCTTCCATATATATCCCATATTCCAATATATATAACCTTCCAATCTATAACTTAACTCCCACGTAAAAACAAGTTACATCCCTACCACAAGAGCTAAAAGCCAGGGGAGGAAGAGGGATATGGGGCAGGGAAGGCTGCTCTACTGGGACGTGGCCGTGGTCTTTTTTAAAGGATGGAGGCAGCCAGCAATTTCGTTCCCAGCCTCCAACCACTCCCACATGGAACACGGAACAGCACAGATACCGGTATCACACAACAGCTGAGGCAGGAAGGGCCCCCTGGAGGTCAGCTGCCCCAGTGCCCTTCCCAAAGCTAGGCCAACTGCCAAGTCAGATCCCAGCTCCGAGCGCAGTCGGGCTGCTCAGGGTGCTACCCAGGTAGGTGTAGGATGTTTCCGAGGCTGACGGTCCCGTAACATCTCTGGGTGCCTCTTCTGGCATCTGACCTGCCCCCCCATGCCCCATGCACAGGGGGATTTTTTTCCCCCTGCACATGAATAGTGAATTCATATTTATATACATGAATACACACACATACACATGTATATACATATCCGCAGATACTGAAATACGGTTTCCACATCTTCCAATATGCCACTTTTTATGGATGCTAGATCCCACTAACTATCCCCTAGAAGTTTCAGAGTTTGTGTATTCACATCTAACTTTTAAAAACTATTTTAAAACTACAGAAGCAAATCAAAAATCAGATTGGAAGCTAAACCTATATTCCCCAAAGATGTACTAAGCTCGTACACAACAATTTCATTTTTAGGCTCTTCCACATTCCAAATCTTGCACAATTCCATTTTAAAAGTTCCTGTGCTACCATAATGTTGTTTTCCACTGAAATTCAAATTTTTAGTATACTGGAATAAACTAATGCCAGTCAGACACCTTTGACAAATAACAAATACCTTGACATACCTGCCAGGATCGTGAACAAATTTTCCAATTTCAGTTCTCATCTTTACTGTCTACCTATCACCATAAGTTATTTTAGCATAACTATGCTGTGGTATCTGCTCTCATGTTAATTGCAGAGAGACTGTTAGACTGTTCAAAATGGCTCCAGTTTAATTTAGAGAAACAAAGATGTCTCTATAAAATTGGGCTCTTAACGATGTATTCTGCCACACATTCCTTTCATCGTTTCTTTTACCTATAAAATACATCTGAGCCATAATATCATAACTAGGCCTCTAAATCTACACTAGTAAGTAAATCTGCTTTTCCATAGAAACAAGAATTACAGGCAGTAATTTTCCCATTTACTCCTCAAACTTTTAGAGTTCTGCTGTTTCTCCAAATCCTCCTCACAATAACCGGTATGTGTTCTCTTAGATAACTGCTGCATTTTTACCAATACTACAAAAAGACTTTAGAACGATGAGTCAGAACAATGAGTTAAGAAATTGCTCACACATGCATAATTTTGATCAATGATAAAGGAAATCCTATTACAGAAGATAAATGTATCTGCTTCAAATAGCCTTGGAAAAAGATCTAAGAACAGAAAAAAGGTCTATAGCGCAGTTATGAAAGTGATGCTCTCTCACCAGCCGGTCACTCCACCCATGACAATCTGTGTAGCTACAGAGTATTTTTCCACAATTGGTCCCGAATTCCGGCCAAACACACGATTCCACCAATGGTGACGCCTTGCATATTCTGTTAGATCCAACACTTCATAGGAATCATCATCACTTTCACGTTCTTGAAAAGAAGAAAAAGAGAGTTATTTTCTTAGTTACACAGTAAACTAACAACCTATCAAAAAAAATCCGCCAACAAAAAAAAACAAAAATTAGCCAGCTAATACCAAATATGGTTCTGTTAATACAATGGTTTAAATTGCCATATATGGGCTACCTATGGACCAGTGGCTCACAGAACAAAAGACATTGAGATTTTATGCCATAATCTTCAAGACAAGACTACAGGAAAGGCATTATCTATAAAATCCATGCCTGGTGCAAAAAAAGTGAACAGGAATCTCTTCTCCATTCAAGCAGAGGAACTAAGAGGCATCAGATGGAGCTAGCAGGCAGCTGGTTCAACACAACAACAAGGAAGTCTTCTCTGCCCCTCCCCGAGCAAGAAGCCCTGGTTAACCTGTAGGACAGCTTGCTGCAGGATGCTGTGGATACCAAAAGCTGACGTGGACTCCAAATAACAACAGAAAAAATTAAAGAAACAATAACAACAAAAACTCACCAAGGGCTATCAGACAGAAAGACAACAACCATTGCTCATGAGGTCCTGAGCAGAAAATCATCAGAAACATTCCGAGAAAGTATCACTACATGCTTACCGTGTTATTCTTTCTTAGCTCACCCTGCAGCTGACAGCTTTCAGACACAGGATGCTGGGCTTTCATCTGACATAGCACAATTGCTTTTATGTTCTTAAAGAATGTGAAACACACCTAACTTAAGAGAAAACACGTGCCGCTCTGTCAAGAATTCCTGGCCTTGTGTGTTCTTCAGAGGACTAGACATCATCTTACGGTAATAATCCAAGAACAGACACTTCTATTCCCATTCCACAACAGATGAAACAGATGAAGCTGGGACTTCAATTAAGTTCCATAATTTCAGTACAATTCTCTCAACGTTTTCAAAATAGGCCTCCTACAACTTCAGACTAGACATCCTAAATACCACTCATATTCATACATCAAAGGAAATACATGGTCTGCTTTCAAAAACAAATATTTTAAAAGCAGATCATAGTTCTATGAGCATACATACAGGAATTAAAGTCCACTTCTGTTAAATTTACTTAAGGTGAAATGTAAGTTCAGCAGTGATGCTGGGACATTCCAGAGAAGAAAAGTTACATTATTAACTAAAATTGTAATGACAGGGGATATAAACGTTCTGTCCACATCAGCAACTTTTTTTTTTTAAAACACTTGCTACAAGTATGAGTGAAGGGCTAGAGAATGCAGGAAATACACATGTAGGTATGAATTCTTTCCCTTTACTATCACTTAAGAGCTCCTGAGTACTGAAACACCAATAGCAAGACCCATAATGCTAAAAAGTTGCTACTGAATGTTCTTTTCAGCTTTGAAGTATCAAACACAGACTGTTTACTATTTAAATCTAAATTGAGAAGACCACATCATAGACTGTCAGTTATGTTAAATAATAAAAATTTAGGGACAGAATTAAATCACAGCTCACACAAATAACACGTTGTGTGGCCAGTAACAATGCTTGAGCATTTTCTATTGATAAAAAAAAAAAAAAAAGTGACCTTCCTTGCATGATAATGTTACGCTTTCCCTCCACGCACATACAACTGTGCCTGTGCAAACCTATACACTTCAACACCTGCACGTTAAGAGAGGAGGAGACGAGGCAGCCTAGGAAGCCCTTCCTGCTCTCCACAGCGGACCCCGGACATGCAGCTCCCGACCTCTGGCAAACCCCGGGACGCCAGAGCCAGGCGCCGACGGCCTCCCGCCGACACTCCGTTTTTGGGTCGCCCTTCGTCTGAGGACCGACGCCACCCGCACGCCCCCGTCCCGCCTACGAGGGCGACAGGCCGCCGGGGCAGCCCGGGAAGGGCGCCCCGGGGCCGCGTCACCGGCGACGCGCAACACCGGCCGCGCAGGCGG
>VXAL01000431.1:7873-37074 GCA_013399475.1 Chauna torquata | reverse complement strand
GAGGGCCCCGGAGCATTGTGGGGGCTGTAGTTCCCCGGGAGGGCCGCCATTTGGGCGGGGGTAGCCCGGGGTTCTCCCGCAGCGTGGGACCAGTGCCGTGGGGCTTGGTTCCTCAGCAGCCAGTAGTACCCTTCCTCTCCTCCCCCATTTTAAAAGTCAGGAGCCGGGCCCAGCGCCGTGGGAGGGGGCCCGATAGTCCCCCGGCGCAGGAGCCGTCAAATGGCGCGCTGCAGCAGGAGGCCTGGGTCTCTCGCCCGGTCACCGCGTGGCCGAAATGGTGCCACCCCCATGGCAACCCCTGCTCCCCGCTGTCCTGTACCAGGCCTGCTGCTTGGGCAAGGCCTCCATGGCGTGGCAACTGGCGGCCATCCCCACGGCGCAGCAAGGCCAGGAGCAGAACCCCTCCTGCGTGTGCCGCTCGGGCTGATAAATAAACCTGGTGCGACAGACCACAGCCCCAGCCTGGTGTCCGCGCCTCGTGATGCCTGGCCTGCAGCCCTCATCCCAGGAGCAGCATGATCCAGGAAGATTTAAGGCGTTTCTAGTTGAATCTCTGTGGTGCTGGCCCAGTTAGTTAATGGCTTGGGCTTTTTTTGCTTATACAGTGAAAATATTATAGGACTTGTTTGCCTTGGTGATATGTTTAATGTCATCAGATAAGTAGTCATTAAAAAGTCTCAGAATAATTCTTTTTGCGGATTGGAAATAAAATAGTGGGAATAGTCATTACAACTGGCAACAAGCAGCTTTAGCCTTCTGTACGCAACACAGACTTTTCAAAATTCTCATTGTATTGTCGAAGGTATTAGGCATCCCATAAAAATTAATAACTGGAAAAGAAAACAAAATGCAATCTCCTTAAAGAACAAAGATTAAAGTAAACATGAGCCAAGAAACATTTAAAAGAAGTGAAATTCAGGATCACTTGACCTCATTTTACTCCCTCCTTCAATGCAAAGTTGGGTGCTGTTGGTGTTACTTTGGTGAGTGAAAAGCCACACAATTGTATCTTACTGTTTTTATTATTTTTTTATCGTGTGTAGTTCTGTACAATCTTTACACTCATAATGTAGAGGTAGATGGCACGAGAAGTATAGCTTCAGGAACTTCGGGGCATTATGAACATCATTAGCAAGAGAGTTCAAGTATTGTAAATAATAAATGAAAATTGGAAACTTATTATTTTAAAATGTTTATAGTCTCTCATTTGGACTCTCATGCTGCCAATGCACAAGGCATTTTCTTCAAAATGCACAATTAAAAAAAAAAAACAATTTCCCATGTCATAAAGCTTTTTTAACAGAGTGAGACAAATCTCTCAATATGTGAACTAAGCATTTAAGATTCTAATTAACCTCTCGATTATACTAACCTTAACAGACATCCAAAAAAAATAGAAAAACATACATTCTACATGATGGTACTTCTTAAGGCAGCTCTGGGGTTGAAGTTAGCGTATAAAACAGTGGCTTGCTCATTAACTGATTTTATTACAAACATTTGCCATCCTGATGATCAGGTGATAGCGTGCCAGACAGAACTGCGTAGTATATAGTTTTCCTTGTATTCATAAGAACCGGTAAACAGAAGTTAAAAAGAACCGTCACAGTTCCCCAGACGAAAAACTTTTTGATGCAGCTGCTCAGTACTCAAAACAAAACCCCACAGAACATCGTTTGGTAGAGGGCGGGAACCATGCATTCCACTTAAGATTTTCAATAAATCTATTTCTAAATAGAACACGAATATCTCCAACAATTTGTTTTGACAAACAACTAACATATTTGGACCTTTCGTGTTTAAGCATACACATTTTTTTGTTGTTGTTGTTTGATTGAATTTCCGATCAGTAATGAAAAGCTTGTTGAGTTTTATTCCTAAATGAATTAAAATTTTTTTTTCTAACACTAGCAGGTTGTTGAAAGAAAAGAGTTTGGAGTGTGTTGCACAGTCCTTATAATTAGCAATGAAATGCAGCACGTTAACAAAACTAAAAAAGCTGCATTTCTGGCTCCTTTCATGAAGCCATGAGTGGGCAAAAAACAACCCAGCTAACTTTTCCGTGGTACCTCTGGAAAAGATTCCTTTTATCTAGGTATTTTAGGTCTTCCTGATTCTTGTCAATCTGTGTTTGTACCTGAGTATATGCATGCACTATGCTGGTTTCTGTAGCAGATAATCTGGTAATGAGAGCAGAGAAGGTGCTTGGACTAACGCAGTTAGGCCCATTGGCTATGTTCAGTTTCACAAGTGTTGATGCAGTTGGGAACCCTACAGCAGTTTGTGTGGCTGGCTTTCAGTGGCTCCGGTTCTCTCTTTCAGGGAGATCCCAGAAGACAAATTTTTACGTGTATTTACTCATTTGCCTCAGTGCATCCCTGTGGAGCTCCTGCAACCTTTCGCTTCCCTTGCTGACTGTGTAGGTGAGGCTGTAGAGGAGATACTAGAGAAAAAGGATTCTCAGTGTGGTCGGCATAGCCAGCTTTAAACCTTGTTTTGTGTCTCAGTCCATTCTTTGACATTTCTTATCCAGTGCCTGATGGAGACAGTCTTAAGTCTGTGCAAGAATTACAAGTCGGATGCCTTTCAGGTAAGGGAGATAACCAGAAGATTGTGCTGGGATTGCAAGAAGCTGCTGGCTGAGATAGTTTAATTTCTATTGTTCAAATTCTTAGTATTTGGTTTCACTCTTTCTAAATGAGCATGCAGATGACCTTCTTCATATTTATACAATTATATTAATTTCCTATCAGAATAGACAGATTTATGTGATCAATACTTTTTAAGATTAATATTAGTAACTGCATTATATTCTACATGCAACTTCTATTTGCATCAACTTGGAGACTGAAACTAGTCTAGAAAGCAGTGGTTTGTTTGTTGAATGGAGTTTGTCTTAAACACCTCAATGTGCCTTGACAACTTCTGCATGCTGAATTTGGTCTGAAGTTTAAGTGTTTCTTGTTACTTATCTGTTAGACTGCATCTGCATCTCACACGCAGTTCGCAGTCCAACTACAGCAGCAAATCTAATGCCACTGTCATGAGATCCCTCTGACCGTGGGGCTCGCCCTGCTCATTGGTACCAGTGGTCGCATCTGCACTCTTCTGTCGGCCGTACCCCGTGGTGCTGTACTCTTAGGACACCCACACATCATATCAAGAGCATTCATGCTGCCTTTTTCACAAGCCTTTGCAGCATTTTTGGCAAGACCTTCCCCGTATGTGTTTTGGATCCCACTCGTGTGTACCACAGAAGCACACCGGGCAGCCTTGCCTCCTTTTGCCCTGCTCTTGCTGCGTCATGGCTGCGTAACAAGCACAAAGGAAGGATTTGGGGAAGCAGCCAGAGAAAAACCTTTTGGTAGGCTGGGGGGCTCAGGTACCTCTCTTCTGGGGTCAGGATGCACCCACTTCCTAACACAAGACATTGACAGCTGTGATGTGAGGTACCAGTTGCGGAGGGTGCAGAAGGCCTCTGGCATCCACACCCAGGGTGGTTGGTTCAGCCAGGTCCTCAGCTGCTGTGGGGTGGCTGCTGAGCCGGCCGTATGGCTGCACAGGGTCTGCTGGCACTGCCTGTGGAATCGGCTTGATGCCAGCACAGAAAATGCATTCAGGATTACTCTTGCCTCCTGCAAACTTCACAATCTGTGCAAAGACAGCAAACCTAGTGGCTCCAGCAATTCCTTGTATTTTGGAGGGCTTTTGACCAGCCCCACCATGATGTTTGCATAAGCATGTTAGACCTTACTGAGGAGATCACATATCATTCGAGCTCTGCAGCTGTATAAAACCCCCTAAATCCAGTCAAATTAAATGCACATAGGTGCCTTCTTCAGGTGTCCACAGGGGCGTATTTTTCAAGGAAAGGTAAGCAATTTAAACTCTGGCCACACTTTGAGTTCACACTTAAAGGCTCTTTAGAAACAAAGGATCTCCCCGGAGCATCAGAAGGTCTGTGCAGATAAACTGCTGTCTTTGCTCTATAATTCCTGTCTACAAGTTCAGCCTGTGTACCCACCATGTGACCATGGGCCTGTAACAGGCAAGTTCACTGTCACAGCTTGCAAGAGAACATACATGGGATACTTAGCTTGCAAACAATAATAATAAAACAACAACACAACAACTAACCCAAAAAGTAAAAGCAGAGGAGAGCCCCTAATCTTCAAGCACCTCTGTCACCCCCATCCCTACGGCTCCTCTGTGTTGCTGGCCAGGCCTCCAAGTTGGGACACATACGCTTGATTTTTTAACCACTTTGCGTGGTTAATTACAAAAACTAAAGGCCACACAATCTGCAGGCCAGTAGCTATCTTCACTAGGTTGTATATGTGACTGGAACTAAAATTCTCTGTAGATTTGACCTGGTAAACACATTTTGGATAGCCTGACAATAAGGATCTTGGAAGGAGGGGATGATTCCTTGCCAAAAACGCGACTGGACATGCTGTTATTCAAAGCTGAATGGCCAGCGCATGGCAGAGAAATGTCTTGTTGGGTATGGGAAGGGGCTTGGGTTCTCAGTGCTGCGAAAGCCTGGCCAGGAGCTGCAGGGGGCAGGCGGTGGAGGAGGTGATGGTGAGTCTTCTGCAACAGCTGCCGGGTGGTTTTTGGAGCAGGAATGAAAGTTTCCGTCAGGAGTTAGCCCAGCTCCTGCTTGCTTGGCAGAGCAGTGCTGTAATCCAAACTGTGATGCACTAGGATGATGTTAAAATGACAGTCCTCTTCCCTGTAGGTATTATGCTAAGAAATAACATATCCTTCTGTTTTGTGCCACATCCATCGGAGACTTTTGGTGGCTTTTTTTTGTGTTGATTGTCTTCAATATTCCTTTGTCAGTTTTCTTAACTTTGTAAAATTTTATTTACTTACAATTTTTTTTTTTTTTTCTCTATTGGGATCATCATATAAATTCCGCTTTTCCATTTTGTAATCCTCTAATTCTATAGCAGTTTCTTTCATTTTAATTTGTTTATCATAATGAAATTTCAATTAGAAATTCCCACCACAATCCATACAGGAGAGGAGGAAAGGGTGGAGAAAGGGATGTCTTGTACAGATTAAGTAGCAGTAGTTTAAATTGTCCCTTGCTGAAGGATCAAACAACATGTACGAAAACAGAAACCTTAGAAAGACTGTGTGGTGAGAGGTTTTTAAACAAGTAAGAACCAAAGGCATCTCCAAAGCAACATGCACTGGGTCAACAGTACCTGCAATTTAATTATTAAACAAAACCAACGGTAAGTGGCAGGTAGGGCTGCAGCAGGATACATTCCCATGACCCTAACCCAGAAAAGTAAGGAAATAAAAATAGAAAGGTTAGGGAGAAGACTGATCTTTCCACTTTCGTTTTATTTACGTTGTTAATAAGGCAAGCTGATTATCCATTAAGAGATGGATTAAGAGATCAAGATGAGATTTGATCTCATCTCTGATCTGCTATTAGACTTGCACTGTAAGACAAAGCTCTGACTGTGACTTCATGCTACTGTATAAATCCCATCCAAGTGTTTGGACCACCTATATGACATGCATGTGGCCAGAGGGGAGCTACTTCCGCAGCGGAGCGCGTGCGCGTCTGGCGAAGCTGAACTCATTATTGTTTTAGGATGTCTCCAGGAGGTAGCTGGTACTGAAGAGGTGGGAGCAGGCTGCAGAAGTAGATGACTACTGTGACTCATGAGGTAATCCTGCACAGCCAAAATGCTTCACAAAGATTGGAGTGTTGAGCTAAATTTGAGGCTTCCTGTGCTTGCCTAGGCAAATAAAGGGTGTGTAGGGGAACACAGCAATCTCCACAAAGTCTTAAAAGGCACTGGAAGGTTTTCTTTAATGTAGATCTCCGTGAGATGCAGCTTTTGTCATATTCCTGTTAAAAAAAAAAAAATGTTGTTTATAAAAAAAAAGTGTCTCATAAATAAAGTGTCTTTTTCTTTCTGTTTGTTGTTGTTGCCTTTGCAGGGTTCTGCAAAGTTTGTGTTCTTAATTTGTAGCTTTCCTATACGTAAAAAATAAAAGGTTTTTAACTTTCTGGAGGTAACCTTTGGTTGGCTGCATATCCACATTTTAAAATCAAAGAAAAGGGTGCTGACTGTAGTACTGTATTGTTTTAGAGAAATTATTTAAACAGCTTCAGCCCTGATCATGAGTTTAGTAATGCATTTTAATTTTAAGTTGTCCTTCAGAGACAAATATCTGATCCCCTTGCTGTGTCCGGTAGGTATTGAGGAGTCACCTACCACTGTCATTCAAATAACTCAGACAAACCAGTGGGGAGAGCAAGAACATGGGCTGACAGCGGACCTTCCTGGCAATCTGTCTTACTAAGAAAACGTAAGGAGTTACTTTGTTAGAGCAGCTATGATGATGTATCAACCACATATACCACTTACGCCGTTAACAGATGTTCCCATTAAGTTTCTGTAGCTTAAGTGCACATAAACAATTCAGAGAAAAATAAAACTCTTTTGAATAGCTTTTTACACAGCTAACAGTAATAGGATAATAACTGGGCAGGGCAGATTTAGAAACAATGCACAATGAAAAAGTTGAGGACCCTCCAGAAATGCCATCTGAGTGGCAAAGAGCCCAAGCAATTTCAGGCTTTTCTGTTCATGAAACCATGCACCAAGAAAAGGTTAAAAATCCTAAACTGAAGGGAAATGTGGTAATAATGTTTTTCATTTTCTTGCAAGAAATGAAAAACAATACAGAACTGTAATGAGTAAACGCTAGACAATATACAAAGAGAAAAGATAATTCATGTGAGTCATCTCTGCAGGCAAGGAGAAGCCTCTGCTCCATTTCTGCTCTGCTAGACCTGGGGATACTGAAGCACCTGGCTGCCCTCTGCTCACCTCAAGGTTCTGGAGCCCTCCTGAAGCTTCTTCTGTGGCTCCTCTTTTCGGCTGAAGTAACACCAACTGGATTTCCTGCTGAAAACAGAAAACGCGCCCGGCCAGCACAGTCAAACGTGGGACTCCCGGAGCACAGGACCGCTGCCAGCTGCCCCCCTCCCAGCAGCTGTGTCTCCTTACTATATCTCTTCCAGATCTCAAAATAACATTTCTCGAGCCAAAGGACTAATGTGCTTTAGCAGCCAGGCTAAATCTTTAGCCTTTTAGATTAGGGATATGTTTTCCAAGGGTAATTTTCTTGCAAAGATTGAGGCCCCTGGCAACTGGGGATACAGACTGACAAATGAGAGATGCATTCCTCGTGGCGCTCATGCAGAGCGATGGCACTTTATCACCAGGACTTTTCTTAACTTCAGAACGGCAACATCAAGTAAAATTTAACTAACTTCTTTATAACAAAGATTAATTCTTGAGAAAATCCCCGCAGGATCAGACTGCTACTTAGTTACCTTTCAAAGCTCAATAATAATGAAGTAGACTATACCACAGCATTGTTTCTAGGAGCACTGCTAATTTTTCCAGTTTTTTGAATACTCAGATCTTGATTTCTGGTAAAACAGTAACACAGCTGAATAAAAATTGAAAGCAGCTATTGCCTCTGATAAAACTGTTCAAAGATAGATAACGTTCCTCTTTTCCCTCTGATTTTCATTAAAATTTGTTTGGGTGGAAATATTCCCCCCACCATGACTCATCAGCAGTGATCATCTTCAGCACTTACGGTGCCTTCAAGGACTCGACAATGATTTTTGCAGAACATGGAGGCGGGAGCTGTGCCCCCCTAAATGAGACCAAGCAGTGCTCTGCAGAGCCTTCAGCAAATGTCAGGACAGAGGCAGTGCTGTCTGCTGAATCGATCTGGGACGTAATCCCGAGTTAAATATTTGTAGCAGCAGTAATGCTGATTTTGATTAAACCTGAAAATGGCATGGCTAGTCATTAGAGTAGGAAACCTAGTTTCTCTTCCTGTCATTAACTCAAGACCCTCTGGCTCTATCTACGCAAGTTTTATTGCCGTGTATTTCCCGCACTGTTACCATCGGCCCGGTCCTACAGCCTGCAGCAACAGGGAGGACGTGGTAGCAGGAGCTCCAGTTCGGCCCTCGCTCTTTAATGCAGTTCTTTGGTCTTGTCTGGAGTTACTCAGGGGAGGATGGCACGTGTGGGAGATTTGCTTGGTCCCTTTCCCAACTGGAATCCAAATTAGTGTAGAGTTTTCTTGTCTATTCTTCTGTTGGCAAAACATAGATTCACTTGGAAGAAAGCAAGCACAAACAATAGACCTACACACAGGAGGAATCCCTCCTTGAAGGAATCTGCTCATGCTCATTTTTTGAGTTGTTTCACACTGAGGGCTCTCTCGGTGTCCGTCAGACTGCAAACCCCATTTTGAATGTGGAGCTGGTTCGCTCTCTTCTTCTTCTACGCCAAGGGCTGGCTGAAGCTGTCATGGGGATTTGCATGGAGGCTGCGCTGGCTGCTGCCAGCAGCCCAGTTGTTTCCCAGTGCTCAGCCCTGGGAAGATGTACATGCGCTGCCAGGACACAGGCTGTGCAGCAGGGCTGGTCTGCGTGTCTCCTGACACAGGTTATGGACAGGCATGGTCTCCAGCATATGCATAAAGTAAGCAGAGGGACAGGCTTCGTGATCCAGAGAAGGGGAGTCCTTCTGAGCACCGCAAAACCCTGCGTGGTACCTGACAGGTGCTCAGAAATGTAAGAAAACTGAAGCTATGGAAAAGCGTAGCTGTTCTGTGCGTGTGTGCGCGCGTGCGTACGTTTCTATATATTATGTGAGGTGAGATCAGGAGTGCCGTGCCGTTCAAAGCCCGTTTACCTCAGCAGCCCGACTGCTGCAGAAGCGGATGCTTCAGGTCTGCTGCCAGGGCCAGGCTCCAGAGGCCCGGTTGGATGTGCTGAGGCACCCCACAGCTGTGGTCTGCTCTTAGCTGGTGGGCTCGCACCGCAGAGCTACGCCGAGCCAGCTGGAGCCAGGGGAAGGCGGCGGGGGTCCACGCGTCTCAACAGAGGGAGCACCCGTGTGGTCGTCGTGCATCGTGCCAGAGGGAGCTGCACATCGCCCACCGACCACGTCATCGTGTCTGCTCTTGCTCTTGCTGTTGGAATGCCTTTTTCATAGAATCATAGAATCATTTAGGCTGGGAAAGACCTCCTAGATCATCCAGTCCAGCCTTTAACCTAGCACTGCCAAGTCCACCATTAAACCATGTCACTAAGCCCTGAATCCAAACGTTTTCTGAAGACCTCTGGGGATGGTGACTCAACCACTTCCCTGGGCAGCCTGTTCCAACGCCTCACAACCCTTTTCAAAGCTTTGTCTCCTGTTTTCAGCACACGGTCATCTTGTCTATGTGGGGAGCCACCTGGCTTCCTGCCGCCGCTCGTGGGGCTGAGGCGGTACACGTGGTGGATGGGGGCTCCTGTTCGGCAGGGACGCACCCGTGAGCTACCAGGGGGGTGGCGAACCCAGGGGGGATATTCCGACCGTGGTCAGTAGTGCAGACATGTTATCTCTTTCTTGCTTACTCACGATGCATCACCGAAGTTAAAAAGTAAACCAGAGAGCAGATCGTTAAGCTGGGCATCAGCAGCTCAATATTTTTGACATACAGCTTTGGAGCTTAATATCTGCAAACTTTGCTTTACAATGTTCAGTGGTGTTCATGTGTTTGGTAATTTATATGCTGCATATTTTATGCGTATTCTATATCTCATAGGCAGTTCCTGAATTCAGTTTAGTTGTTTTTTTTTGTTTGTTTGTTTTGTTTTTTTTTTCCTCATTGATCAGGACCAGTAAGTAATCTTTAGAAAATTTGTTTGTTCTGTTTGTTCCTGTCTTCTTCCTAAATATGTTTGATGAGTGGGTGATTTGTTTGTGCTGTCATTACAAAAACCATATGTTGATGTGGTCTTATGGAGGAGTGTTTTTATTATTTTAAGAGTTCAACTAAGGATGTTTCCAAAGGAGTCATAATTGCTCTTCTAAGTACAAAGGCTGAACAATGACTGGCTTACAAATAATGCCAAAAATCTGTTCAGCTCAGTCTAATTATTTCAAAGACTAAAATCTGTTTCTCAGAAATGTCTTCTTTCCACAGTCTGAACTCCTTAACGCACTAAGAAATTATGTTTATTCAAGTTCTCTTTGCATTTATATTCCAAATGCCTGGGACTAGGTAAAGTATCTGCTTCTTTATACATTGGCATGTATATGTCAATGTATGCAAAAACCTGAGGGCTGCCTCTGTACTCATGAAAAGGGCACTGTGCCACAGCATAGCTTAGGACCGATCCTGCAAGGGCATCGGTGAGCTTCCTGGGGGAACAGCCTGACAGAAGTGCCACCGCCCGCGTGGCTATTGCCCAGGTGTGCGTGCATTGACCAGGTCAGTGCTGTGTTTTGTGCGGGATGTCCGTGACGTCCGTCAGGAGAGGAACGGGCAACGTTTGAAGCTGACTGGGATTGTCACTGGTGGGCCATTTGGATCCTGTCTGTTAGGGGCGTAGGACCAAGCTGCCAGACACATCTACTTGATGACATTGGGCGAAAAGGGTTGGTTATAAGTCAACTTCTGGTGCTTCTTCTGTGTTGTGGTGGGCTGAGTGTCAGGCCCCATGCAGAACAGCCCTGGAGTGTGCTGGGGGCTCTGGTTGTCCTCTCCATGGCAGTGGTCAGACCTGGAGGGAGCTTTCTGCCCGGGGACTGGCAGCCGTGCTGATGCTGGCTGGTCAGTATTCGTGGAAACACCTTCCTTGTGAGGCCGTTTGGCATTGCAGGTGAGCAAGAGACAACTGCTGAAGACTAGGTTTTGTCACAGATGATATCAATTTATGCCGTAAACACAAGAGACCCACTGACGTTTGGGGATTAGATGCCATGTAACGAAAGCACCATGAGTGTAATGGTGGTAGAATTGGTCCCTAAATTGGCTGGTCCCTAAGGGACTGAATACAGGCTGGCAAAAGAAAAATTGCTAAAAGTGCCTCAATGCTCGATAAAGCTGCTGAAGAGGGAAGTATGTGGTTGGGATTCTGCAATGTATTTTGTATATAAAATATTAGATAGGGACTATTATTCCGTGCTGCAGAGGTGAAGAAAATGAAAATGAAAAGAGGAAAATAGCTGTGCACCTGGCCAAGACCTTGAAAAGGACAGACATTTCAGGATAATTTTCAGAAAAACAATTCCAAACCTCCCTGTTGCAAAGCCTCCCACACAGCCCTTGCAAAGAACCTTTCAGAGGAGAACTTTAAACAAAGGAGTGCAATAGCATGGAAACATTTTGTAAGAGCAATATTGCAGATAAATGCTGCACATTTGTTAAGTGCGTGTCAGCCAAAATAAGTTACTAATGAAGCTGCTTTCTTGTGCGTTGCAATGAGAAATGAACAGGGGGAAAAAAAGTAGAAAACATTAATTCTTCAGTGAGAGGCAACATGTCATACAAGTGTCATACTTCTGCACTTTGAAAGCATATGTATATATGTATATATATTTTACATAAACAGTGCATATATTATATAAATACTATGTTATAAATATTACCTAAAATACATATGAATTTCTATTTTGTGTGTCTGTCTGTGTGCATATATATATAATAAAAAATCTGTATTAGTAGATTATTGGTGAAATGAACTGCTTATTTTTCTTCATGCTCCAGCAAGATTATAGAGGAAGTTGGTCAGGTGGTGGAAGCCCCAGCCTGGTATTCAGTTTCAGGTCCTGTTTTGTCTCAGGCCTCCTACATCATCTTAGGTGAGGGTCTTTATGCCATATCTCCAACACATCTTGCAAAGAATTTGGGAGGATAAATAATTTAAAGAATGAAAAGCTCAAATCTGTAGCGGTCAGGGCTAGCTAGATATCTCAGCTGAGCAAAATAACAGAGGGTAATTTTTTCTGAAGGATTCCTTTATAGGGATTCCTGCTCCATGCTTCCTGGCCTTCAGAAGTATCTTTTGCTGATTATTGACTTTTGGGATATCACATGATCTTAGCACGGGGTTTGGAAGTCTTGTGCGAATCAATAGCTCTGTCATGGATGATGGCTGAGGAGATGGGAAGTTGTATTCCTGGTTTTGCATTGTTTTTCATCCAGGTTTGTTACAGTGAAGAGTGATAGACTTTAAAAATGAGTTAAGCTATGTCGGGGTGTTCTGACGACAGCACCACAGGGCACTGCAGACATCCAATGAGGAACAGAACCCAAGAATCACAGGATGGGCGAGGTGGGAAGGGAGCTCTGGAGGTCACCTGGTCCAACCCCTCTGCTCAAGCAGGGACACTCAGAGCAGGCTGCCCAGGACCATGCCAAGGCGGCTTTGGAAGCTCTGCAAGGAGGGAGACTCCACAACTCCCTGGGCAGCCTGTGCCAGTGCTCCGACATCTCCAACATCTGGATTCCCGGTGTTCCCAGGCAGATGAGGCAGGGAGCCCAGGACACCGCCTCCCATGGGTGCATTTTTGGCAGGTGGGCCAACCCCCTGCCCTCGGGAGCAGCGGCTTGGTCCCCACTGTCGTCCCGCCACACTGCGGTTTGCACTGCCGCACCATCAGCAGCTCACTGAGAGGTTGGAGTTGAAAAGAAGACGCACCAAGAAGAGACAAATGCACTCGTGTGCATTGGATTTGCAGTCCCTGGGAAGTGCTCTGCAAGGCCCCTCGGCCGCGGTGTGAGCAGACCCCCAGCGGGGCCGGACCCACGCTGCCTCTGCTCAGGGGCTGCAGCAAACTGATGCCTTCACAGCCTGGACGCTTCCAGCATACTTTCCCTGGTTCACACCTCAAAACCAACCCGAATTACTCTTCTCCTTCAGAAATTAGGCTGAAAATCATTCCCTTTTCTGGAGGTCAATGAATAATGCAGGCCCTCGAACTCGTCCTGAAGCTAAGGGAACAAATGCCGTAGTCCCCTGTCCTATGGAGGCTGCAGGTTATGAACATGGGGACATGCAGAGATGGGGTTTGCAGGGAGGGCTGAGGAGCCAAGACCAGGTCAGAAGGCAAGGGATAGAGCCCGGGGTACTCTGCAGCACTGGCGGGGGATGACGGCTGCCTCGCCTCCTCCACCCAGCCTGCCCCGCTGCCAGTCAGAGTCCTGGCTTTGGTCGGCTCCTGCCATTCAAACACGCAGCCCCCGTGTCTGGCTAACACGCGGGACTGAGTTTTGTTGATTCACAAACCAGGCCGCTTCCTACTGAGGCCGAAGGGTAGGTTACTGACGTTTCCCTGGCAGCTATAGCCGCGTGATTCAGTAGGATCCCAGTCCTGCTGCCATCCGGGGGAATTTTGCCGTGGACCAAAAAGAGACCAGACTTTTTTTTCTTGCAGCTTTCTGTGCAAGCTCCGTAACACTGCCCAGTCAGAGAGCTCTTCCTGCAAACGAGGGGTAGTTTTTCTCTCTATCTCTTTTTTTATTTTCACTGAGCAAATTTTATGCCCCTTCTTCGCTTGCCTTGGTATGCTACACTTACATGGCCAGCTCCAGCTGCCCAAAATACTGAAAATGACTTGAATGTTGTTGTCCATCTTCGTTCATCTGACCAAAGGACAGAAAACTCTCCCCCGGTTGGCTGTGTCATAGCAAAAAGGCTCGCAACTTAAAACCAAAAACCAAAAACAAAAAAACCCACAATGCTAAGTTTGTTACTGTATATTTTCTTGTTGATTATTCCCAATATTTTCATTTTGGGTTGAGCTAGCGAGAGCAGCCAATTACAGACACGGCTGAGCATTGTTAGTCTAAAGCACAGGATCGCTCCTGTAAATAAATGAAGTTGTATTTGCTGTAGAATGTATTTCTAGCACGATCAGTGGGAAAGGAGGCATTGTAACAATTTTGGTATGAAGCTCTCTCTGTCAGTACATGACACCCCATGCCATTATTGACGGAAACCAGCATGACGGACAGGATGGTGGCCTCCCCAAAGCTGAATTGCAACTAAACCCTAGGGAAAATCTCTGTTTTGGCTTCTAGACAGAAACCCACCCACTAGTCTTCTTTGGAAAGAACAAGAATTCAAATATTGGTTTGGCCTGAAAGTTGTTCTGACTGCCCTAAAGGCAAAGGGAAGGTGATTCTGCAATGCCACAAGAAGAAAGTATTTTCATTCACAGATCATTTCCCTGATTTAAAATGTTAATTTTTATCTAACATTTTCCTTATTCCAAAACCACGTTGAGTTTCAGTTACATTTCCTCTGAAACCAGAAAGCGATTGTACTGAAATGCAATAACAGGAACTAAAAATACATTTTAATATGTTTTCCTTTTTGTGCCTTTCCCTGCCTCCCCAAATGTCTGAGGAGCAAAACTGGATGCTACTGTTGCAAAAATCTGGGGCGAGAAGCAAATGGTGCAGGATGCCATCAGGGAGTCGGTATGTTTGGCATAGAAAGGGTATTTCAGAAGGACTTCTTAGCTAGGGCTGCAAGCAGGTGGGTTGTGGCTCTGGTGAAATAGTTGGCGGGTGCTTTGTATTTAACCGAGCTAACCGAACGAGGAGCAGGTAACACCCTCGGACTGCGCTTAGCCTATGCAGTTACGTACCTTGCACCAAGCAGAGTGAAAAACCTTGAAACGCACAGGATAACAAAAGGGAAAGAAAATACGTGCCCACGGTCAGCGTTACAGAGACTTTGCCAGGGATTCTTTGGGCTGAGGCACGACTGGAAGCTATCAAGAGACAAAGCGATGGTTTCACAACCTGCTTGTCAGGAAGGATAACTCTGAGGTAATCCGTATCCAAGATTCTGCCTTCATGTCACTAGCAGTAAGACAACATCCATCTGTCCATATAGGGTCTGCTTCGAAGGAAAGGAGAGAAAAGCAAGTTTCTCTTTAGCTCAGGAACAGCAGAAATGCCGTCATGTATCCAGAAGCACACATGCGGGACTTACAAGGTCTGCTAATATTCTGACGCTAAATGTTCCTGCAGCTTGCGCTGTCACGTTAACACGTGCAAAGGAGGCCTGAAGCACCACCAAATCGTCATCTTAGCGTTGGCCCATTCTTTGCAAAGTCGTGTGCGGCTGCAAATTGTGCAGAACAGGGGAGATAGGGGCCTGCTGTTAGCAGGATCCAGTCATTGCCCTGTGATGGATTTTTATTAGTTTATAATGAAATGTGAAGAATTAATCACAGCTCAATTACATTTATAAATACACTGCTGTATTTTAACGCGTTCGCGCATGTTTGCCTGTTTTTAATTACCCAGTGAATGCGAAGTTAGGGTACTATGGCCGCAGAATCCCGCTTTGTCTGTCCATGAGCAAGGCGGCCGCCTGGCTGCCCAGAGGCAGGATGTGGCCGTGCCCCGCGGCTGGCAAGCGGAGCGGCTGGCATGTGCAAGGGGCCAGAGGATCAGATGAGCAGCTGAGCCCCGTTCTCCCTCCTTGTTCTTTGCTCTCAGGTCTCTCTTTCGTGACCACCGTGCTCGTTCCCAGTGAGCGCCTGCCGTGATCCTCCTTTCGCACTTTTGTGGTGGGATGGTGATACGGGGCTTCGTCCTTGCTTTGGGTGCAGGCATTGCCCCATCTTCTCTGCTGTGCTTCAGATGACTCAGATTTATCTCAGGGTTCTTTTTTTTTTTTTAATCTGGATCTGTAGTACTGGATAGCCCAGTTTATTTTGGCCTTGCCTACTGGGAATGTCAAATAAGGATAAAATTAGACTGTGGGTAGACAAAACATAATGTTTCTACAGTAAAATATGATACATATTGAAATCAACTCATTCATTAGCGCTCACATTGTGAACTTATTAAATGCTTAGCTAACATAAATCTTTTAAGAGTTCTAGTTTAACATCTAGTGCTGCAAACAGCTGCTTTTTGTTTACAAAATAAATGACATCTTTCACAGAATAAAAAAAATGAGATACGAATTTTTACTTCTTTCCAACATAGTCCATAAAAAATAGTCCTCTGGTGCATTACAAACACACAACGGATGTGTTCTGCTCTGAGCAACTGCGTTCGCTGAAGGGCAGCCTTGTACAAACACTGTCTTAACATATAGTATCATGCTTTTTCACTTCTGCATATTAATTTATGCATACTTCAAAAGCAGTTGAATAATATTTTAAAAATCTCTTTAAATTCTTAACTCATACCGAGATTTCTGTGCAGTGCTGGGGTTTATACCTAGAGCTGGACTGTGATGGAAGTTGCTCAAGCAAAAACAATATTGAAATAAGGAATGAAACATAGAAGTGAACTTCACGGAGAAGCAAAGGGACATCATTTCTTACAGGGGATTATGTAGATGTAGGTAAAACACAGGAGTGGTTCCCAAGCAAGGGTCTGCTCAGAACAGCTGATGGTTTTAATCACGGTTTGAACAGACTGCAGATTGTCCGTCACAGTCACGTCAACAAAGGCCTGTTCTGCGGAAATGGGAGGGTGCGAACATCCGATCTCAGAAGGTCCTTGCAGAGGCCGGTGACTGCCCCGACGTCTTCTGCTCTTCCTTTGACCACAGGAGACATCCCCAACACACACGTGCGCATTTCTGAGGGCTAGTCCTTTTCCCAAACACGCGTTGCTGCACCTGCCCAGATTTCTCTCACCCACCTTCTCCTGCACCCTCCAGTCCCCAGACCGCTCGTTGTGGGGCCGGTACGATTACCGGGCGCGTGGCTCTCCTGGCCGTGCCACGCAGCCTGTAAGGGCACACCTCTTCCCCCTTCGGGTTCCGTCCCGCTCCCCTGCTCGCTTCTGGATTTGCAGAGGCTGCTCGGCCCCGCTGCCACCGGCGCGCACAGCCGTGCCTCCCCTCCTGCTGCTGGCTTCAAACGCCGACGCATGCGCCAGTAAAGGCAGGCTTTGAAAACAGACTAACTCACGCTGCGTGATCTTTATTTGCGGAGATTTTCCGTGTGTGCCCGCAGACGGCTACCTGGCCGGGGACAGCCGGGGCGGGCGCGATGTCCGCGAGCACAGCCGTGCGAGCCGGACGGGGAATAAAGTGTGGGACCCCGCAGCCGGTGGCTCCAGTGAGGCCAAAGCACCTTCTGGCCAGGCTTCAAATGGACACTGGGAACCACTCGAGCATAAGAGAAACACAAGCTCTTTAAAGAAGTGGCAAAGTTACAAAGCTGAATTGCTTCTGCTCTTCAGGTGGAAAAAATTCCAACAGGCAGCAAAGCAGAGCAGAAGAGCAAGAAAGGGAATGCAATGGGGAACATGATGTAATCCGGGGAGGCAAGAGCGTTCAAAGGCTTCTGCCAGGCACCCTGGAAAGTTGCACGCTTAAAGGTGACTGGCCCATTACGCATACTGGCACAGAATACGTCAGGAGAAAGGCAAAAAGCTGTGAACACCTGCACTGAGCTGGAAGATTTTTGCTGATCCTTATCCGTTATTGTAAAAGATACATAGTTGTTCTCCTAAAAATAGGAAAACATACTGTAGAAATTACTACAAAGCACTCTCAATTACTTGTGTATAAATAAGGGCAAATTATGATCCATGTTTTATTGCAAATGCTACTTCCTGCATCATATCTTGCACTAATTTTCGTAATTACATTACTGTTATATCAACTCAATAGGATTTTGGAAGTGTGAATGAGGGAAGATCTCATCCACCGTGACAAATTAAACCACCATAAGCGATTGCTGTGAAATCAGAAAAAGCATATTTATACCACACATAAAATTGAGCTAGTCTACCTTTTATGATGGCAGTCAAAGAAAATAAGTGTAAATAGATCTTTTAGAAGACAGGGTAATAATTACTGATTACACCATAGTTAGGCTGTTTACGTCTAAAGTACAATTCTACAAGGTCTTAAGACATGCTTTATAGCAGCTTTTGATTGATCTCGGTACTGTAAAACATCGTGGTATCTAAGTTACCAAACACGGCATTTTTTCAATGTTAACTTCCATGTATTTTTATTTGGAGAAGAAACAGGTTTTTCAGCACCGCAGGCATTATATCAATTTCTTTCACGGTGATCCTGGAGTAGCCTCTGCACTAATGGCAACTGAATTAAGAACAACAGGGCAAACCATTTTTCACTCGCAACCTCCCATCAGACAAATTGATCAATAATCCAGTTATTTGGCTTTTTCATAACTCCCCATGTAAAGTAACTACTTTGTGCTTGATGTAAGAATAAGACAACTAACCCTGACTCTTGTACAAAGCAGCCGTTTGCTAAACCCGTCTTCAACTTGCTGCAAATGAAAACGTCATCTGGAAAGGTGTGTGATTTTTTAGGACAATTCATCACAGTGATTAGGCACCTCCTGAAGCAATACGTTATCGACTCCTGATTTGGAAGAGAATTCACTGTGCTGCAAACTGCTGTGAAATAGAGGAATTGCAGGGAAAGGAAGTTTCAGCTTTGATATGGAAAATGAGCAGAATGAAACTGAGAGAGACATCAAAAGGGAGCTTTTTATAGAAAACACACTACAAAGCTGAAATTCTGCTCCAGCCACCCTGTTCACTCCCAGCACTCTGGTCAGCAGACATACTAACTGACAACAAGTTTTGTGTGCTTCTTGGTCCCTTCCTACAACAGGGCAACCTCAGACTAAGCTACGTGCTTCCATATCATCGAAACAACGTACAGTGTTATTCTTGACCCTTGACATTTGCTTTCCTTCCAGTGAATCCTCAACATGTATCTTTAAATGAAGGTATACCAATTTCCTAAAGACCCTGGATTAATAAACAGAATGTAGTTTTGACTAGGACAATGCCTAATTAAATGGGCTACCACTTCTTCCTGTAGGTAGAGGAGTAAGCTCAGCCTCCAAAAAATTCTTTCCTGTAGATTTGGATTTCCAGAGATTGAAAATCTTGTAGTCAGTCTCTCCATACGTGCAGACTTCAAGCTGAACTCAAATAGATGGCAGAAAATCTTGGAAAATTTACTCTCTCCTATTTATTTTGAAATAAATACATTACTTATTTATAGTTTTCATTCTCATGCAGCATAGAATACTTTGGGATTGCCTTGTCAAATGAAAGTCAGTGGATTTTACTAATTATAGGGTCAAATTCTGGAGTCCCTTGCATGTATGCATATGCAATTTCAACTTCCTGGATGCAGCAGAAATTCTAGACATTGAAAACCTATTCTATTAGTTATCCTACCACATCCAACCAACACAGAATTAATCACCGATTTTTCCCTGTCTTTTCCTACCTAGTTTTAAACGTTCAAAGCAATGACTTAGACTGCCAGATAGGTGTCAGAAACCAAATGTTTGCTAATACTTAGCCTGAATTTTATACTTTTAGTTTTACTTAATAAGTTGCACTGTAGTTCAGATTGTGTAACAATCCTGAGTATTCAAACCTGTTTTAGAAGAACACACAAGTCTCTGGCAAATTTGGGGACTGGGATAATGAGGAAGCACAATAAACATGGCGAATATTCCCTTTTTTGGTGACAAGTATTACCTCTGAAGCTGTAAACACATAAGGTCAAGCCTTGGGATCCAAATCTTAGGGAGCTTAAAAACTCCATTGTACTCAAGACACTGTTAATTAGGATAATCAGTTTCATCCTTTTTTTTTTTTACATCTTGCTGTTTAAATCATAACTTTTAAACTCCATGACAATTTTCTGCTGTTTCGTAAATCCCCTTAATATTTTTCTGCCATTGAGACGGAACTGAAATCTGGATTTCAAATATGATCACAAAAGTCTTGTGAAAAGAAGGTAATACATGCTGGTCTCTTACGCAGTATCTCTGCTATTCAAAACTGCATCGGTCTTTCCCTGTACACGCTTACTTGATGTTGCTCCTAGATTTCATTCAGCGTTTCTGTCACCCAGGTTTGACTCTCCCCTGGAAAAGCTTTCTTCTTGATCACATTGCCTTAGCAGCACTAGGTCGCACTTGGCCAACAGTACTGTCATTTGTTGTTTTCGATCCCATGCTTGCTGTATTGCATTCCTCTCTGGTGTTCACGTTAGAATTCATGCTCGCTACTGATAACCAGCTTCCTTCCTTCTTTTCTGCATGACTTACCAAGACAACAGGTAGGACAGAACCGTGCTCCGCATCCCCCAGCGCTCCTTCCAGCCTGAGGCATCCATCATCACCTTGTGCTCTGGGCAGTGCTGTCCTGCCTGGCAACCTGTACCTGATCGATGCAAAACTGAAAGATGCATTGCCAAATGTTCCACTGAAGCCTAGGTTATATTTTTATTTGCCATGTTCGCTTTATTGACTAATCCTGTGATTCTCTGTTCAGTAGTCATGTAACCGGACAGGTTTACTGAGTTTTTTCACGTATTTGTTCTTCCTTTGAAATAATTATACAATTAGCTATGAAAGGATGCACAGGTGGGAATACAAAATTGCATGCAAAATTATTTATCAATTAAACTAATATGCCTGAACTAAAAAAAGTCCACAGAAAGACACTATGAAGACCATCAGATTTAAAAGGAGCAGCAAAACCAATCTCAACTACAAAAAGAACTTAGACAGAAATGTAATTGAGGGTTCTGGACATCTACTGCAAAGAGAAAACACCAAAGAGTGCGTCATTATAATTGGAAGAAAACAATAAAGAAGTTATTAAAATTCTTGAAATAAAGAAGTTCCAGGAGCATCAGAATCTGGAGTTTGGCCTTCACCCGACAACGTCTGTTTTTTATCACTTAGTTGAGATAGCAGAAAGAACTTTTTTAATTAAATAAGATGTATGCATTTGGAACCATTATTAGTTTATGTTTGGCTGAAAGTAACAGAGATAATTTGAAACTGAAGAAAACAAATTCAGGATATTCAGTTCGGATATTTGCATGACTATTTTAACTTATGGGAATATCTGGGAAATAAACCTAACTTTTTTCCCCCTAGTCACCACACCAAGAAGCTACTTACCTTTTGCACAGTTCATTAATTGTTTTTTTTTTCTTCTTACTTGGTGTTTCTTGATTTCACAAAAATGGATGAGGCATAAAAATTAAAAGACGCATGAACAGAATGAGACTATTTTACCAGACACAGTAGCAAAGGAACAAGAAATAATTTTATATACTATAAACATTTAATATATTAGCAGGCTTAACAACAAACAAAAATGGATAAAAAAAAGAATCTACATCTTTGACAAAGTAATAATAAAAATGCTTGAGGGCTTTAAATTATTTTCATGCACTGTATTTTATGATGAATGTTAGACCTGTTGATGATCCTCAACTCTACTTGAAAGCCTGTGTGCTGCAATGCTTACTTAAATAGCCATTCATCTGGATATAAACTATTTCTAGCTCATTCTAGTTTTCTTCCTATAATCCTGCTCAGCCTTTTCTGCTTTAAGCATGATTTTTAGCATCTTCCAGTTGCATTTATATTGGAAAAATGTAATGGTGTGCCTTTACATCTTCTCCACAAGACTCAGCCTGTTTGCTTGGTTTCCATGAAATAAAGTATCTTAGCAGTACTGCATTTTGTGTTCTCAGTTCTTATGACATTGAATTTAAATAGCTTGTGGTTGTTAACTCACAGCTTGGAATCTATACTAAGTAAACAATAACCGGCAGTGTTTGCCCTAGCAATTATCACATGATGAATCCTTTTTTTTCCCTTCCTGTGAAACTCTTCAGGAGGATCAGCAAGCAGATCTTCCTTTCTGCACAGGCATGATTGCTAGGCCTGCAATCAGAAATACGGCCACAGATGGAAGCAAGAACATGACTTCCTCTTCTGGCAACAGCAGTTTTAGATCAGCTTCAGCAGGCAGAAGTTTTGTTCCCCTGTCCTCTGACAGCTGATCCCTGATCCCACTGAAGTTAGAGGAAAATGTTTCACTCATTTCATTCAACTACAAGCTGTCTCTGACCTAAACACAATTACTATAGGAAAAAATATTCCAGTTTAAAGATAAATGCACAAAGCACCATGTAAGTTTTGACATACTGCTTTGATGCAAAGATAGGTCACTGATAAAATACTTAACCTCTCAGTATACCTATTTGGAAAAAACAACAGTAACACCTGAATTTGGGAAGTTCCAAGTGTGCGCAGACATTACAACCAGCTGAGCTGTGATACAGCAATGCAAGCATGTTTTATCACTTTATTTTCATTGTATGGATATAGGATACTTCTAAATAACTGGTTTCTGCACATTGCATTACATTTTATCATGTCACAAATGTTCAGTCCCCAAATATTTTTGTTTACAAGTTGCCACCCGGAGAAGCCAACTGTCATGTTGTTTAGATACTAATTTCTGACATGTGCTTTGTATACACAAAAATCTGATCTATGAAATGCAAAACTGAAACTTGTCAGGTTTTCTTCAGTACATACGAAAATAACTGCAAATAAATCATGACTACATCCACAATACATTTCAAAAAGCCTAAACTACTTATTTTTAAAATTGGTTATGATTTTGTGAAACAATGTAATTTTTCACTTGAAATGGGCTCAAATTACTTATGATTATAATTTGTACTGAACATTTTAACATGCTGGATGCTATACTGACAAAAAAGGACTGATAATGTAAGTCTGATGCTGTAAGATTGTGAGTGAAATACCATAATGAGGAGACAGCGAGAGGAAGGCTAAGGGCTACAACTCTTCAGTCTGGTAATTCAGATACCATATGCACATCTTGTCAACTCAGATGAAGTATTTTAAAACATATTAAGTATGGGCTAGAAACACAATGGCTAAAGTTTGTGTAACTTGTCCTCCATTGACCCCGGTGTAGCTACGCTGACCTACATTAGAAATGGCAGATTTTTTAAAAAAGACAAAGCTATAGTTATTCCATATGGAATAACTGTAAACCCTTTAGTGTATTTTTTTTCTTTTGAGTTAAAAGTTTCCATGAAAAAATGCCAAAACTTTTATTTTCTCCGTCTTTTTGCTTTTCTCCTACCCTTTCCTTTCTTCATTTCACCATCAGTCTTCTTTTTACCCCATTTCTGTTTTGACTTAGAAAAAGACAAAATACAAAATTTATAAGGAGGATGAATATGGTAACAGTTTTTCATTTTATTAGTTTCACTGAAGATAAATGACAACAATAAAACAAGGGAGTTCCACAATAATTTTTTAGGTTGTCTTCCCACTAAAAATTACAAAAGAATAAAAGGTTGATGTAGGTGTGGTAAGGTATAACACTCCAAGATCATGACTTACACATTTTATTTTGTAATTTCTAACAAGTGACTCAGGACAGACGAAACTCAGAGTAAATTTCATCAACTGAATCTAATGGCTCAGCTTATCTGAAAAGGGAAAACATCTCACGCATCAGGAAAAGCACTGAAAAAAAGATTCTGGTAGAAGCAGATTAATGGAGCATTGCTACTGGAATTAACCATCAAGGGAAAGCTAAGTTCCAGTGAGCCTTGGTTGACTAATTAGACAGGGCCAGAGCTAAGAAGAACTTGAAAGCTGAGATTGCCTATATTACAAACACCTTTCTTTAAGTGCTGAATAATCTCTGAAGTTGTCAGCCTTCCTGTGTGGCTTGGTCTTACTTATTCTTGCAAAATCAAGGCTTTTATCATCATCACTGCCAGCCGTAGCAATAATTAGGGTGATAAATTCACTAATTGTTAATGACATGGTAAGAAGCGTACCAAAAAAAAAAAATTATTTACAGGAAGCCAGAATTATTACTTAATTTTTATATATAAATCAGTATAGGACACAAATTACGTCAGATTAAAATCAGGCATACTATGTAGCCTCACATTGATACCATCTAACAGCAATGTGCAAGCTGACAAAACCTAGGCATTAGTTCTCTGAGCACTCTGGAAATTATTACTACTGTTATTACACATAACGCTCAGACATTTCTTTACAGAAACAGACTACTTTTTAACACAAAAATGAAAAATGTCAGTGAAGCAGAGTTGGGAGATGTAAAACCAACAGCTGTGAAAGCTCTACAGAGCAGTCATTGCATCATGCCAGGAAACACCTCTGCCCAAAGACACTGCAGTTTTTCCAGGCATAGCAAGACAGCGCTAAGAGCTTCTCTAGCTTTTAGCAATTATTCCAAGAAGACAAAACAGAACAAAAAGCATTTGGTGTATGACCATTTATGTTCCACGAGCCACTTCTGTATGGAGCACGGTTCTGAGCACTCCTTCCCTTTTCTCTTTGCATTACATCCTTCAGTGTGAGGCTCCTTATGCTTCTGAAAAGTATTTGAACATGCTGTTGTTTGCGGGTACATATCCTTCTTCTTCGATGGTTTCTGGCAAGCATTTCTTTTTCTGCATTTTTCCCAGAAGAGAATGACCCATGTTCTAAAGCCAATTACTACCCCTGCAAAAATGCTAAGTAACTTTTCTAGCATCAAGTAAGGTATTTCACTGCAGTAAGTCTATTATTTTCCCAATAAATTACTCTGGAAGTTATCATTTATCTCCCTGAAAGATATAACTGTTACTGACAGATTATCTGTCTAGATGTCAAAATATTTTTCTTCTTTGCAAGTATGTACTTGCAAATGTTAGACTGACTGTCAAGATTTTGAGCTTGGATGAAGTTTGCTTTATTTCAGAAAACTAACATGTTTTTGTATTATATTCAGTTCCTTTGTCATTGAAGATTAAATTGAAATAAAGCAAAACAACAACAACAAACAGGAAAAATACATAGACTTTTATCTGCCCTTTTCCAGACCAAACCCTTCTCACTAAAAAGCAAGACTTCCCTTGGACAGGACCTAAGAACAGTGGACTCTGGACAGGTCAAGTAGCAATGGAGCATCCATTCTGGAAAGATAAAGCAATTTCTCCTTCTGCTTAGAAAAATGGCAGGATACGCTTTGCATCAATTTTGTACCACGACAAGGATGAAGCCCTGAAAAACATACTTGTATAGCATGCACATTTCCCCCCAAAAGAATGATAAATTGATTTAGAAATCCCAAGGCTGAGTGGAGAACTCGAGCTATGCAGTGATTTCCATTAGAAGGCTGTGGAAGAAGGCTGAGAAAGGACAAAAGAATAAGCGCCAAGTGCGAGCACGAGAACAGGTTCAGCTGAAAAGTTTTTTTTTGAATGCTGGCCGGTATGTACGTGTAAAAATAAGCAGCGATACCTTTAGGTCTCCCATTTCTCACATGTAAGGAGAAGAAAGACACAGCAGTAAGCAGCTGGAGAACTATTCTGTCCAGGCCTTAACTGTAAAAAGAGTTGCTGTTATTTTGCCTAAGAATTGTGCCCCAGACTATCAGGCCACTATCACAGGCGAAATCATCTGAAAGCAAAAGATGGTGCTCACACAGACTTTCATAAACTCCTCGTACGGCCCCAGTCCTTTCTCTCCCTACATTAACTGCTAATTTCTACCTTTTCCTCAGGAATCTGAGGACATGCTAAACCAGTGGTACCCAAACTTGCTGCTATAGCAAAGCCCATGGCTCAGTTTTGTGGTGTAATGAGGTGCCTCACAGGTGTTTGCAGAAGTTTATCTGCACGAGTGCAACACATCTGACTGGCTCAAGCTTTTGAACCTCTGTTGTGTAGCAAGATGAGGAAAATGAGGAAAGACAACCATCAGAGCAGACTGCTACTGCAAGAACTATTCATTCAGCCTATTATTATTCCCCGACTGTATCTCAAAAAACCAGAGTGGCTGGGAGTAGGCCAAATGAATTGTTCTGGTAGGTCTCAATCTCCTCCTGAGGAGAGAGTAATAGATTTTCCTGAAAAGAAGTCATGAAGAAATGTAACAGGAAGCCTTTAATGATCGGCTTTAGAGATAAGACAAAACATTGTTGGGTATCTCTTTGCAACTAAATATGTTTTGTAATTGTTGGACTCTATCCTAATTAGCTTTGATGTATCAGAGGACTACTTTGTGAGCCGTTTGGTTAAAACATGTTGTTCTGTTCTACTTCCTTTCAGATGTTCTATGGATAACATCATTAGGCTTACTTTTTGGTTCAGTCAGCACACTGTTTCTATGCTAGTAGAGCACACACACACATTCTATTTTAGCACTCATACATCCACTGATTGCCCCACAGTTGTATCTGGCTCATTAAAGTATGGATGTATTTGAATCTGCACGACTCTTTTCTACTAACACTTTTCCACTCTCCAGAATTTTCTGTAAATTCCCCAACTATGAATATATTCTCATCTTTTCAGATTCCATACCTTCTCTAACAAGTCCAAAATACTGATCTTATTTTCACCTTGAATCTCTTGGTTCTTTGTGATTAATATCAAGATCCAAAATGCTAGATCTCATACCACTCATGGCAAGAAGTTATTTGTAGCATCCTGCAGTCTAGATTAAGCAAAACTTTGCTGAAATTGGAGGACGCAGTTATTCCACACACGGAGGATAAAAGTGAGAAGCAGTTGTACTTTTCGGAGTAACTGAAACAAAACCTGTGGTACAAATCATAGCTTACGTGGCAAGCCAGATGATGAATGCAGAAGAATCTTGCCAGGGCCTAGAGCCTTATGACACTATCCAACACAAGGAGTTGGTTATTCCTTGCTGTAGGTGTGTGTATCTCTGAGCTGGAGATGATGTTACAAAGTTGAAAACAGCCAGAAAAACAAGAGAGATTTTTTCTAGAAAATAATCGGGAAACTTTGAACAGAAACTGCTCTACTTTCCTTCTATATTCCAAAATTATTCAGTTCTTTCTGCAAAGAAATACGCCGCTGTGTACTCCTAGTAAAGAAATATGTTTGTTTGTGAAGAAACAGCAAGTTTGATAAATTTAATTTACTAAAGAAACCTATCTGCAAGAGCATGTAACTGTTTACAACAAAAGAAGTAACAATGTTTTGGAAAAAATAATCAGAAATTTCCATAAAGCAGAACTTAGTTTTTCTCTCATATAAGAAGTTAACCAATTTCCACACATTGCAATAAATATGCCTGTACACTTTTATTTCCTCAATATATGCTTGGTTTCATTAAATTTTACTGAGCTAAATCATATATATTTCTCATCAATATAAATTTGGCCAATCTGCAAAGTCTGAAATAGTCTCCCTGATGTAATTTTACTAGTTGCACTGAAGTCATTAGCTGGTATTACTCTTCCATTTGAAATACCCATAGGCATGATTCTAATTTTGCATACAACAGTTAAGCTTCTAATACAAACAATTACATGTTCGTGGTGAAAAACTTTCTGAATGTTAATGTGGAGCAGAAATCATAGCCCATTTATTAAGGCTTCAAAGCAAGTAGATAGTAGTTAAGAGTTTAATTTTTAACCTTCAGCCCTTATGATACTTATTGTATACTTAACATTAGTTTAAANCCTAAAACTTTCTGTAAACAATGACATGATTTGTAAAATACTATAAGGGGGAAAAAAAGCATATACAGTGATCAAATAAAAAAAAAAGCTAGTAAGAGTTGTCTTTAGAATTGAAGAACAGTGTGGGTCATTTTCCTATATAATCTGCCAACTGTATCATTTGGTAGATGCTGCTTCCTTTTCAGCCTTGCCAGCTGTGCAGAATCATGCTCCTTCTTGACCAACCTTCATTAGGAAAGAGACGTGTGCACAGGTAACACAGCACTCAAAAGCGTTACCTTGAAAAAAGAATTGCTCCTGCTTGTGTGTGGGTTGTGATTCACGGCAACAGCTGCTACGTCAGTACAGGAACAGTACCAAGACAGCTCACAACAAAGAGCAACCGAAATTTGTCCAACTCTCCTGGCTTAAACATGCAATCTCACAAACTGGCAACCAAATTAACAATTATTTAGAGGTAGTAAGGAGTTAGTAGTAGGTCATTTCTATGGCTCATAAGCTTCTAGAGGTTCCATTTTTTGGGGTAATTTTTAACTTGGTTTTTACTCCAGCAATCTCCAGTCAACCTGATAAGCTGCAATCATCTGACTGTTTTGTGTATCAGTCAACCAGCTCCTGAGGCACTGTTATGAACAGGCTGGACCTCCTTACAAAAGAACGGCAGGATTCTTTGCAGCAGCAGCCAGCAACAATGCAGGATTTATTAACAAGAGAATTTTTAATTGAATTTGATATGCTACCCACGATACAATCACTGTAGCATCTGCTGTGGCATTTAATTTTATATTAAAATGATAGTCCTAAATACTTTTCAGCGTGCTACAAAATATTGTATGTGAATAATTACCATAAAAGTTGTCTGAAAGTGGCTTTCACCTACCTCTGTTTGATCTCTTTTTTAACACTGAGGTTACTTCAATGACTTTGCCTCCGTTTCCAGCATGGTATTATAAACAGAACAGAAGCATATACAGTGCAGGATGTCTCCTTTAATATGGGCTGAGGTGACAGAAACCGGGAACAACACTGAATCTGCAAGGAAAACTGTTTCCAGCACAATTTCCTGATAAAGAAGTTCTGTTAAGCATTCAAACGTTGCACTTATCTGAACTGATCCATTAAAAATGGATCCTGCCAATTGCTGAGCAGAAAGTCTCTTTAGCTGGTATTCTCTAACTTGCAGTTTCAGGTCCTCAGCGAGGTGGGAATACTCATTAGAAATAGTCCACTAAACTATTCTTCTTTAGTTCTTAAAATTGGATTATTCACTGATGGCTGTGCCTGCATAGAAGGGATATGCACTACAAGCAAAGACAACCACTTATTAAAAGAAGAACCAACGACATGGTTGGCAACAACAGCATTTACATTTTGTAATAAAATATTTATCCTCCTTTTTGTACAGGGAGCAAGTACAACACAAGCAGGACCAATGCAAATTTCTTCAGATTATGCCACTGCCATTTTTACATAGGCTAGCCATGAGCAGAAAAGAAGAAACGTATCCACGTACCCCCGAAACTCTGATGTCTTTAAAATAGTGCCAATTGCACCGATATTTCTGTGGTATACAGACAGCTGTTGAGACTCTGCTCTAGTAAAGTGGTAAACTTCAATGCTTACACGTAAGCATGTGAATTCAACAGGAGCTGTGATTTTTTTTTTAATTGGGAAAGGAATATTGAAGAGGGACTTTGTTCTCACTGACACTAAGAAGCCACTGGCCAAACGTTGATTATCCTGTATATGAAGTGTATCTGCTATTCGTAGAAAATGTACTGATTTAAACATAGTAAGGTTTTGGAAAGTATTGTCCATTCTTAGCGAAGCAGCCCTTTGCTACCTTTTTCCCCACTCTATTCTTCCATTGAGACCAATGGCAATTTCCTTCTGATCACTTGGATTTCAGTTCTGGAATTGATATCCATGGAAAGAAACACTTCTCTCACAAGAGGGAAAAACCACAGGGCTCATTTACCAACAAAGAAAAAAGAAAAAAAACG
>VXAL01000429.1:77936-91881 GCA_013399475.1 Chauna torquata | reverse complement strand
GTGGTGAGCGTCCCGCCACTGCCCAGCCCCGCGGCACCCAGGCCCTGCAGCGGGGTCCCCGCCTGCTCCTCGGGATGGCGTTGCGCTCGCAGAAACCCAGCAGAGCAAAGCCATCCCATACAGCTTTGCAGTCCTGCTTGTGCCTTGCCAGCAGGGCTTCACCAGGCGGGAAATTCCGTCAAGTCCAGAACAAATCCAGGTGTTTAGAAATACTCCTAAACTGGCATCCCTTTTTTTTTTTTTTTTGGCTCATCACATTGATTCTGTTGCCTTTGAGCTTTATAGTTCCTGGAAACATGCCCCAGCACGCAGCGCAGAGAAATGAATACGTCGCAGCAGGACGCGGGAGCAGGCTGCTGCGGCCGCGCAGGGGGGACGTGGCTGCGCGGGGCGCGGGAGCAGCGTTCCCGTGGCTCCCGCGCCGCTGCCGAAGGTGCAGCAAAACGCTTCTGGTGAGGGTGATGCTGCAGCAGCGCGGGGCAGGGATCAGCACCCGCACAGGTGGTGTTGGCGAGGGGCTTGGCTCCTTGTTCGCCTCCTCCTTGCCTTTTCCATCAGCCACAGCTGCTGGGCTCCTTCCTTCTGATGCTCGTTCGAGTTTTGCGTTTTCCAGCCAAAGCCCTCCCTGGGCTCCCGTCCCCAGGACAATTCTGTCTGTCCACGCGGTGAGAGCTGTGCTGGGGCTCGGGGAGGGCCGAGCGAGGTGGCAGAGGGCACGGAGTGGCCTCCTTCAAGCCTTATGGGGCCCTGTGTGCACACCAACGCGCGTGCTCTGGCGCTCGCGTCCCCCCGGCGCTCCCTCCTCCTCCTCGCTCGGGCACGCAGCCCTGCGAGCATGGGGAGGAGGTTCGTGTGGTTTTACATACGAATGCTTTTAAACATTTTTTTTGCATGGTGTATCTGAATTTTTGCAGTTCATTATGGCAGTGTTTCTGGGTTTTCATGGTGTGGGGTTTTTTGTTTTTTTGTTTTTTTTTTTGGTATAATCAAAGTATTTGTGGACTGTGGGGTAATTTGTGTGCGAAAAGCCACAGTGCAGCGCTGGTGATGCTCTTCTGGACACTTTGGCAGAGCTGCATTTCCTTGGGTGAGGGCTGCTTGCACTCAGCTGGCTTCACCACCTCTACTCTCCGCCTGCGTGCAGGGAAAAGTAAGGCAGGCTTCACATTTCTGCAAAAGCCACCCGGCGCTCGGGGCCCAGCTTCATTTTCGGATGGAAGATCGTGGCTTCAGGTGCCACGCTCCCAATAGATAACAGCAAATGAACCCGGCACACTGCTAGCGCCTGGGTCCACAGCCCCATAAGGTGGGCGTTTTCCTCCTGTGTTATCAGGTTGTTTCGCCAAAACGAAATGTTTCTAAAAATGACTCCTGAGGCAGTAACTAAAAAGCCAGATATTTTGGTGGAGGAGTGCCACAGCATGTGCTTAACTAGACTTGCCTCGCAAGTTGCTGGAAAAGAATTTTAGGGCTTAAAATAGAAAGATTATACTTTTTAAGTCAAAGCTTTTTGTAGGGGAAAAAAAAAAAAGGTTAATCTTTGAATTCGTTAGAATAATACAGGGGTTCATGGGGAAGGGTGGAGGGGACTGAGAGCCCTGGGTGCTGGTTGTGTCCACAGGATTTTTATTCAAAGTCTGGCTGAGGCACGCAGGAGGTTTTCTCGTTGCTCCTGCTCGGATGGACTCGTGTTCGCCCTCTGCTTTCGCCCCGTTGGTGCCCAGCCCTGCTCACCCCATTGAGCCCCCGTGCGTGTACGCATCCACACCACAGCAGCCGGGGCTTTCACTCCTCAAACCCCGGTTTTGTTGCCTCCATCGCTTTGCAGGTGGCACGTGCAGGTTTGGGAGGATTTTTTTTCTCTCCCCCAAAATAACAATTACATGGCAAAGCAGCGCAGGCTTTGCTGCTGCTGGCTGTCCGAAATGTTCCTCCTGCCTTTCCTGGTGCTGGGTGGCACTGCCGGCTGCACCCCGAAACCTTCACCCTGATTCCTGCAGCCGTCTGGACGTTTCCGAACCCTGTGGGTGTTTCTGGGTGGACGCGGTGAGGACCGCCCGCCCGGCTGCGCTCAGCTGCGTTCGGCACGCCGCGGGTTTCCTAGCTCCGTGCTGGGGGCTAGGACGCGTACTTTTGGCACAGCTGGGTTTATGGATTTGGTGATTTGCTTCCTTGCTGGTCAGTGAGGTTTCCACTGGCATAAGCTGTCCTTGCTCAAATCATCACCAAAAAAAATTACCCAAGTGGAAAAAAACTGAACTGAAGGCAAACAATTTGCTTGAGAAGCGAACACGCGTTCGCAGTTACCGGTGCCTGCGGGAAACCTTTGGGGAACCTCGCACCTACACTGGGTCACTTCACTCATGCTGCTGGTTTTGCTGCCACGGGGCTTGGGGCACGTGGGCGCTGGTGGCTTCACCGGGGGTCCCTGGGCTCGTCAGGAGGATTTCTGTGCGTGACGGACGCACTGGGCGCAGGCCGGTGCTCAGCCCTGCCGCTGGCACAGCCGGACTCGCTGCACTCGCTGAGCATCGTTTATTCCAGGCTGGGGTGAAATAATGTGTTCTCCTGGGTCTCTTGAGATGTATGACCAAGAGGGAGAGGCATGGCTACATTCATTTTTAACGCCTTTCTAGGCTGCATTAGACCTCTGAAAGGAAAATCCCAGCACTGGAGAGGGCTCACCCGTGCCGCTGGGAGGGCACAGCTTTGGTTTCACACATTAGCGCGCTGCCTGCACTGACGCATTTGTAAGACGTGAGGACTCTTCATCCGCGATGCCACATTCTTTCACAATTAATCTATCAAAACTCAAAGTGTAATTTAACTGACTGGGCTCCTTCTCCCAGGAGACTGTATGAATCCTGACTTCCCGCACCCAAACCCCATGACTGACTCGCGGGAAAGCCGCGATGCCACGAAGCCGAGCCACAAGCCGGGACCTTATTGCGTGCCACGAAAAAGCCACTGCAAATTGCTTGGGTCTGCGGCCAAAAGCCAGCAAACAAATGCACACACGCACTGGCAGCGGGACAGCACTGGGGAGCAGTAGATGAGGAAGAGAGGGGATTATTCCTGGGGATAGCCCCCCAGGAAAAGCACGAGCTCGCAGCAGCCTGCTCGCTTGGCGCTCTCTTGCCTGCCGTCCCCGCACGGCCCTCCCGCGGCTTCGGCTGGGAGCTCGCACGCGCTTGTGTGCTATGAGGAAAATCACTCTGAAACATCCCGTTTCGCCCTTTGCCACTGCTTATGATGTACTTTGGGGCCAAAACAACCCTTGTGTTTAGCTCGATGTACAGACAAGTGATATTTTTTTTAAAAAGGTTGCAAAAAGGTGAATTGCAGAAAAATAGATAGGGGCACGTTGGAGCTGGCAGGGCTGCGGTTCGCAGGCAGCACCCGCTCCTGGCCACCTCTCGGGGACATTTTCTGGTCCCCAGAGGCTCAGCCCAAGATGCGGCTGTGGGGGCCCAATGGGCCTGAGCTGGGCGCGTTGTACCTCGGGTAGGGGACCAGAAGCTCACCGGGGCTGATGTTTAGGGGCAGAAGCAAGCGCTTTGCATGCTGGTGGTTCACGTTTGCTCTGCCCTCAGTGGCGGTGGGGTTCCCGGCACATCCCGGGGTTTCAGGCAGACCCTCGCACTGATGCTCTTGCTGCAATACACCTCAGCACATTGCAGACTTTCATGGCCTTGCAGACTGTGGAGCCATGCGTGGGGTTTGCAGGTGTGCAGGGCGAGTGGCAGCGTCTCACGTGGATGCATGCCAGGAGAGGGGCACGCACAGGGATCCTGCGGGCAGGATTCGGGCAGCCCCCTTTGCATCAGCGTTTAGCCTTGGAAAGCAGCATCTGCTGCAGGGAGAACTCAGCGAGCATCCCGCTTACTTGTGAAAGGGAAACCAAACTTCCCAGCCCCTCCAGCAGGGGCCCAGAAACCTCAATCTGCCCAAACCGCCCTGCACCGCCCGCCGTGCCGGGGTGCTGGTGCCCCATGCTCCTGCGTGCTGCTCGTGGCGGGGCTCCTTGGCTGTTTCCTTTGCTCATTTTGTGGGGAAAACAATCACTTAAAAATGGTTTTAAAGCTCCATCCAAAGCCTGGGGGATTTTTTTTTTTAAGTATTTGCCCATAAAGCCTAACTCTGGGCTCGGATTCTTAGCGGTGAATGCCTCTGCGCCCCGTCCCGGGGTGGGAGCGGTGCCGTCTCCCCTGCGCCCGGCGAGCGGAGGCTTTGCTCTGTTGCAGGCTCCTCGCGGGGACCCAGCCCGCTCACCATGGGGGCACAGGACACCCTGCCCGTCGCCGCCGCCTTCACCGAAACCGTCAACGCGTACTTCAAAGGGGCCGACCCCAACAAGTAGGTGCCGACCAGCGGGCTCCAGATGCGGACACGGGGGTCCTGGGTGGGAAGAGGGGGCTGTCACCGCGCCGTCCCTCCGTGCTGCGTTTTGAGCCCCCCGTTTCCTCCCCCTGGGTCTCTGTGCCCGGCACTGCAGGTGTATCGTGAAGATCACGGGGGAGATGGTGCTGTCATTTCCAGCGGGCATCACCCGACACTTTGCCAACAACCCCGCTCCGGCAGTGCTCACTTTCCGCGTGCTGAACTACAACCGGCTGGAGCACGTCCTGCCAAACCCCCAGCTCCTCTGCTGGTAAGCCCCCCATCGCCAGCACCCTCGCAGCTGGCCAGGGCAGGGCAGCTGTCCACAAGAGCAAGGCACTTGCCAAAACGCCTGGCTCGAAGTTTCTGCCCTCCCAAGGGCCTGGGCAGGTTCTGGGGAGGAAACTCTTGGCCCCCTAAATGTTTGCCAGAGTATTCCCTCTGAGCGCAGCCCCTTTGCCAGGCAGCAGAGTGGCAGCGGAGAGGAGCAAGCGCTCTCCTGGAGTTTGCTGCCTGCTCTGCTCATTGGGCCTCCTGCTCGCAAATGCTTCTGCAGTGCCTCCCCACGGCATCTGAGCACAAGCAGAGGTGCACGGGGGGTGCGGTATTTCTGTAAGCGCGGCGCTGCTTTGCTGTGGAGAGAGCTTACGGAGAGGGTTAATCCTCCCTTATTAATTCTGTTAATTGCGCACAGTGACAGTACGCAGAGCGACACCGGCACGAAGGAGTTCTGGGTCAACATGCCAAACCTGATGACGCACCTAAAGAAGGTATCGGAACAGAAACCGCAAGCAACCTATTACAATGTGGATATGCTGAAATATCAGGTATGGTTTTTTGTCAGATCAGATTCTGCCAAACACACGTGCTTGACTTATAGGTGTAAAAGGCGGTATTCCCCTAGCGCAGAGTGGAGATGGCAGGAGGTGGGGGCATGCTGTACTGGGACTCCCTCTGCATGGCACTAGATTGCCAGATTTTGAGCCCCGTACAAACTTGCTATGTGAATACAAGGTATTGCCTCCTCTGAAACACATTGCAATTACTGCGTCTGTAAAATGGGATTTCTCCCTTCACCCCTATGGAAACTAAATTTTTTTTCTGTCATTTTGGAAGGTATCTGCCCAGGGTATTCAGTCTACTCCATTAAACCTTGCAGTGAGCTGGCGGTGTGAACCTGCAAGCACTGACCTCCGCATTGACTACAAATACAATACAGAGGCAATGACCACACCGGTAGCTCTAAACAACGTCCAGTTCCTCGTCCCCGTCGACGGAGGAGTAACCAAGCTTCAAGCCGTGCTTCCACCTGCTGTCTGGTAGGAATCGCTGCCCTGGCAAAGCAGCTTTCATGCTCTCCGCCACGTGCCGGGCACACGGCCACCCGTGGACCTGCCCGCAGGCGGGAGCTGGGGGATGCTGGGGACCGAATCCTGTCCTCCTCTTGCAGGACGGGGCGTGCAGCCCCGCTCTGCAAGCCAGCGTGGTGTTGTCCTGCTCGGGTCAAACCCGAAGCCATGGTCCCAAAATTGCAGCTCGGGAGAGCAGCACTGGAGCACGGGCTGCCCAGCACACGCGGCTTTTAGCAACGTTCAGACGATGCCTCAAAACATTTTGCTTCCTACAGAAATGCTCTTCTTCATGTGCTTTCAGGAACGCTGAGCAGCAAAGGATATTGTGGAAGATCCCTGATATCTCTCAGAAGTCAGAAAATGGAGGTAATCCTGCAAATGCGCGTGTTATTAGCGATCAATGCTTCAGGCAGACGTCGGCCTGCTTATCTTGTCTGCACACGAGTCCGGGCAAACAAACAAATTCCTGCCGGCGCTTGCTGGGGGAGGATGCTATTTAGAGCTAGGAGTTAAGAGCCTTGAAAAACCGGGACGCATGTCACCGGCGCTGCTTCGCCAGCCAAAGTTTGGCGTCACGGAAGGGTGTTAACACACAGGGTATGGATTCGGATGCTTTCCAAGTCCCTTGCTCCCTCGACCCTCTCTGCATTTTAACGCCCTGTGTTGCATCCCACTGGGGACACCGCAGCAACCCGCGGGTCACTTCTCGTGTGTGACCCATGCACCTGTCCCACACTAGGGTGTCCGAAAAGTAAAAATCTGCTGGCAGGATGACGGGGTTCACCTCTTGCACCCTCCCGGGGGATGCTGCCAGTGTAGGTACAGCCGTGGGAGTGGGCATCGCATTGCATTCGCTTGCAAATCCGGCCGCGGGATGCGCGGTGTGCCTCTGCGGGCTTGTAAGGGTCTCGTGCGGGACTTTCCACTCGCAGGCGTGGGCTCTCTGCTGGCCCGCTTCCAGCTGTCGGAGGGGCCGAGCGCCCCGGCCCCCCTGGCCGTGCAGTTCACCAGCGAGGGCAGCACGCTCTCCAGCTGCGACATCGAGCTCGTCGGTGCCGGCTACCGCTTCTCCCTCATCAAGAAGAGGTTTGCGGCAGGTAGGTGCCTGCCGGCGGCTCGTCTGTGGGGCGAAAACTCCCTTGCATGAAATCCCCAAAAATATCCCACCGTGGGCTCTTTTCTGTTCGTGGGACCCACGTGAAAGGCGAGGTCTGGGCATCTCCGGGAGCAGCTTTTGCTCTCCGGTCGCCGCACAGCTTTCGCAGAGCGTCCCGGCAGCGTGTGCTGCTCGCACCTCGCCGCACGCTGGGGCCGGGGTGGCGGAGGCGGGCGGCTGATTTCTGGTCCCATTTCTAGGTAAATACTTGGCCGATAACTGAAGGAAGCTTATGCAAGTCCATGGAAAATAATATGGAAAATAACCAAGGACTGCTGTGCGTGGAACGGGTTTTAATTACAGTTTAAGGAAAATGAACTAAATCCTGCACTTGGGACATTTCTGTTGGAAGTGTCAACAACTTTCAGCGTTTTTTCCTCGGAAAACACCGTCTTGACCAGTCCTACAGTATTTACTTCTAGATGTAACATTGTTAATGGTTTTAAAATGTAATTATTGTATTTGTAAATTGTACTCATTCCAGTAAGGCTGTATTTTGGCAGTTAGACACTTGAGTTTTAGCATTTTACCATTCATGAAATGGATGTAATTTAAACTGTGGTATATAAATTTAATAGTAGTACTGTTGAATGGCACAATGCTTACAGAGGTAGATTACATTTTGTCAATATATAAGATTTAAATACAATACTGATAGCTGTTATAAAGGGGGAGCCTCAAAAAGAGAGAGCTAAGCAGAGCCGACATGCTGATTTACTTTTTCTTCAGTCCTTAGTATGTCTGACGGTGATGAATAAAAAGCTCTACCTTCAGGTTTAGCTGGTTTAACTCCAGAACAATATTTCCGTAAATGTGGAGGTTCCAAATACAGTCTCCCAGCAAAAAGAAGGAAAAAACGTCAGTTCTGTAAAGAGCATTTACTTCATATCTCCATTGCCGGAAACCTCCGCGAACAAGCCCTTGTTCTCTTACCCCCGCAGATTCAATGTTGGGAATCCCAGCGGCGCGTGCATAGGCAGCGAATGCTTGTCTTTCCCCATGCCCCTCCGTTCTGCACGCATTCAGATAAGGAAACGAGCAGGTAGAGACGCTGGGTAACAGCTGAGCTCGCAGCTCTGTCTGGCATCAGCACTGCTGCTTTTGGGGACGTATTTCCAGAGCAGTCTCCAGAATTTCGGTCACGTTTCTAACCTTCCTTTGCTCACTTTTTCTGTTCCTTTCCTCCAGTTCTGAAAGCCCCACAGGTTTAGAAAGTGCTTTGAAGATGTGCAGCCCCTATGCCTTTCCATTTTACCAATTTGGCAGGCAAAAAAATACATACAAATATTAAAAAACGACCACAGCCCAAGCCTGACCCTGCCGAAAGCACCCGGCACTGGGAGCAGCAGTCGCGTGGAGATGGGGAAACGTATAAAAGCTGTGCTAAACTGGAGGCCGCGGGGCAGGACCTGTCCCCCCGCGTTTCCCCTGCCAAGCCGCGGGTTCCCGCGCCGTGCGCGGCTCGGAGAGGCGACGGCTCCGCGCGTGGGCCCGGGCAGCGCGGTGCTGCGGTTTTCCTTGGCCTTGGTCAACCTCAAGCCTCAGCCTGCTGCTGGCAACGTGGAGATAGCGTTCACGGCGTGCGTGGCGTGACACTGGCAAAGACGGGGGGCTCGTTTTAACGTGGGAATTTGGCGATACGGGGAGAAAAGGAGGAATCTTTTGCCAGTAACCGCAGCAGTGGCCCTGCTGTTGAGATGCACAGAGAAGCAGAGGAGCCGCCGCCGAGCGGGGTGCTGGGGGCTTCAGAGAGGTGTGAGGTGCCAGGCAGCGCTCACCTGACAGCCACGGATGTTGCCAGGATTAGGCCTCTGCAGCTGAGTCGGAAAGCTCAGCCTGTGCCTGCTGGGAAGTGCTTGCTCCCAGAGCAATTTGGGGTGGTGGAATAAACAGAAATCCGTGCCCATCTTAAAAGAAAACAGGAAATTCTGGAGATATTTCCATTCTGAGATGACTCCTAGGCTGAGGCGTGTACGAAAGGACGGGTGGTTTTTGTGCATGCTCAGAAGTATAAACACGGAAGGTAAAGCACAATTCAGTTATGCAAATTCATACAGCTTCACAGTTTGTGAAAGCAAGCTTGCCAGTACTGCTGGATGGAGTACTCTACCCAGTTACTTATTTTCCCTCTGAAATGGAAATATGTACAAATTGTGTAACCTACCCCTTTCAGACATAGGAATCTAGGGCAAAATCTAAGAATCAGTTTCTACATAATTGGTTCATGCTGTGTACAATTGTTATAAACTCATGCTTCCAGAAGAGATCTATGTCATAGTCCTGAAAATAAGGATTTTATAATGTAAATATAACCAGAACATAGATATTTTACTTTATATTTCATTTGAAAGACAAGGTGTTTACATTAGCATTGGGTTTTTAAATGCTTTTTAAACAAAAAAAAAAAAAGAAAGAAAACCAAACCAAATAACCCAAAGCTCCCGCGCTTGTCCCACTTGCGCTGTCCCACAGACCCGGTCCCTTTTTCCAGGTGCTGGGGCTGGGGCTCAGCACCCGCCCCGTGTGCCCGCCCCATTCGGTGTGCCGGCACGTGTGGGCACCACGGGACGCTGATCCCAGCCCGCGGCGCTGGGACCGAAACCAGCGGCTTGGGGCAGTTTTCCCGCATACTGTTTTTGCCAATGCTTTGCATAGCATTTTGGTTCACTTGGTGTTTCTTCGGGAGCGTTGAATGGCACGTGTCTGCTCTCCGTCCCAGCACGACCGCCCTTCTGGACTGCTTTGCAAGGAGATGCTGCTCCGCGTTGATGGTTTAGTTTTCCTGCCCGGTTGCTGTCTGAGCAGAGCGCAGAGCAGGGATGCTTGTTAGCCAGGGTATTTCTCTTCCCGCATGCCGTACAGGCGTGGCACCAGACACACTTTTCCACCCTCCCCAGCAGTGCCATGCTCGGGGAGGGAACGGAGCAGTCGCATTTCTACATCTGATGTGCAGTAGCCTGCTCTCCTCTTTCCCCTGGCTTTTAGAAGGTGTCAGCAGAAAAAAGATTATGGGGAGCAGCCTGGGATGCATCAGGTTTAAATTTAGAGCAGCAAATAAGGGTGTATATAGGGACATTTATTACCAATTCCAGCCTCTGTACTAGCGGCGAGAGCCCCTGGCTCTGCAGAAAGTGCGGGGGATGCGCTGCCCCCTCGCAGCCAGGGCACTCGAGCTCTGCAGGCTTCACCTCCACATTTAGGCAGGAAAACCTGTGTGTCTTCAGGGAACACATCTGCTTGGTCCTCCCTGGCTGCAGGCAGAGGGCAGGTGGGTCGGCAGGCAAGGCGGCATGGTTCCCTTGTCTGTAAGCGCTTGGATTCCTGCAGCTCAGCATCATCTTCCTGGCTCGGAGCACACAGACAAACAGCTCTTTTGCCAACTCAGAGGACTCTGAGCTCCAGCACTGCCTGGGACGGGCCCCCATCACTCAACAGCACTCAGCCTAAGTGTTTAATTAAAAAAAAAGAAAAAAGAAAAAAAGAAAAAAGAGGCATTCAAATAGTCACTAGGTTTGGTGCATGCACAGAAAGGTTTCAGCTTGGTCCCTTCGTGGACCCTTATGCTGTGTCTGCAGGCTCCTCTTGCCATGGGGATTTTCCGCCGCAAGTCCTGGCACTGCTAACAGCCCACGCCTGCAGGTTCAGGGTGCTCGTGGATGGGGCTGGGGTGCTTTTCTCCACAGACACCTGCAGACTTGGCTCTTTAGATGTTAGGAACAGGAAGTTCTGTTTTTGCAACTTTTCTTCTTCTGTTTGCTGCAAATATTCAAGATTCGCTGCCAGCTGATGGTGCTCCTTACAGGAGGCGTTTCAGACCAACTTTCTCCATTAACAATATTTCTTAATAGCTATGAAATCATTCAATACTATGAAACATTACCAAATCATAAGCATTTCATTTGGTGTTTACTTCCGTTCTCATATATCGCTCCCCTATTGTAAACCTGCTTATTTTTGCTGTAAGGCTGCTGTCCACTAAACTCCTGGCTCTGCCGCGCTGCGTTGAGCTCTCAGTGTGTACGCATGTGGCTTCACTTGCAAAACTTGGTCACACGAGCGCAATCGTGCACTGAGGAAGTTGCACAACCGCACGCTCCTCCCGATGCAGGCTGGTCTTACGATGTCAGTGCAGTTATGCGATATTTAAATTACATTGATTTTTTATCTTCAGCATGCCCTTTCAGGATTTATCCATTGTAGTATTTTTTTAAACATAGCTGAGAAAAAAAGTTAATGTATCTTGAGCAGCTTCCCAGGCCTGGCTGCAGGCACCGTGACACCATCGCAGCAGGGTGCTCTCGGGGCATCTCTTGCCTGGGGTTTGGGCTGCACCGGAGAAAAATGCTGCTTAAACCTATCGTTCTGAAGCCATGCACACCTGCAGCTGAGAGCCGGCTGCCTTTTCCTTTTAACATGATCAGGGAGACCCAGGGAAGTTGCTCAGTGCCCAGTTGTAAAAATTGCCCTGCTCTTGCGTGGGCAGTTATTGTCTCAGCGAGGTCTCAGCGAGACCCCCCCACGCCGTACTTGTGCTCCTTTCCCTGGTTCCGGACGGTTCAAAGCGAGCGTCCCGGCAGTGCTTCCTGAGGCTCCCGCAGCACGAGTGGCATGTCAGGAGCCACGGCTTCACCTTTTTGCAGCAGAAACATTTTCAGGTGGCCGGACTGCTGCAAGACGGTGTCATGTGTTTAAATGACCTAAGAAGAGAGTCAAACAGCTTTTACTGAAAATGCCCTTGGACGCATGTTGCAATTGTGTGTCTCAGATGAATCCTGCTCCTTTTGACTTTTCTTTTTTTGAAATACAGTCCATGGTGCTGCTACCTGAACACCTAGCACCTATTTCAGCCGTGCTTGAGAAAGCCAATTCAATACACTGAATATGGAGTGATTTTCCCCTATTCTTTTTCTGTCAAAGGCGTTGTCTTTATGTGAAAATGTCTTGGTCAAAAACCTTAATTTTGAAGCTTACCGTGACCGAAATACGTAACATCATCACATTGTACTTTACCTGTAAGAAATTACTGTCTCAAAGACTTCATTTCATAGCCAGAATTCTTCTTTCCTTCTTTTTCTCAGAAGTTGATAAGGAAAGCAATTCTTGTAGAGCTGGGGAGTTTTATGATCCTAAGTATTTCAATTCTTATTTCATTGCAAGGCGGGAAAAAGACCTGTAGAGATACCCTACACCTCCTGTATGACCTTCCCTTGCATTTCAGGAGGGACTGCTGGTAGTGCTGCTGACTTTTTTTCTTGAAAATCATAGGTGTTGGTGTGGTGATGCTCCTCAAAGGTTTGCCCAGAAGCAGGACCTCACTACAGGCCAGGCAGTATGTGATACGATATGGCAGGTATTAGCGGGTGTTTAGAAGATCTTATTTCTCTGTTAGAACTCTCTCTTTCTTGACACGCGGCAAATTCTTGCGGAAATGCCACACTGCAGTTTGGTCCGCAATCCATGCGCAGCGTACTTGAAACCCACTCCTTTCTCCCAGCTCCAGCTACTTCTACAATGCTCTAAGGCTAAGGAAATTGCCCAGGTGCTTCGGTGGCATGAATCGTATCCAAAACTGAGTGGCAATTTGAGAGAGGAATCGCGTCAGGTCTCAGTTTGCAGCTCCATTCTGCACACGTGGGTTGCTGGCGGGGGTGCACGGGAGGCTGGGCTGCACCCACGTTGCTGCAGCCCATCTGAGCTCAAAGGGAGCCCCAGCAGTGAATTGGGTTTCCCAGGGTATCGCCCTATATAAGCTATACCATTTTATGAAATCCCTCATGTATAAAATGTTTATAAATATTTGTGGATTAAGATACACAGGTCTATTTTTAAGATTTAAGTTAAATAAGTTAATGAATGGCTGGCCTTTTTTGCCTAAACGTGCAATGAGATATATTATACCTTTAGTCTACGATGGCCTAGGTACTGCTTAGTCTGTGATGAAAACTTTGCTGCTTACCTAATGTTCTCAGAGAAAAACTGTAAAGACGTACAGGTTTGTTGCACATGGACTACTGCAGCGAAGCTTTGTATTTGACCACTGGTAATATGAATGTGTTGTATTGACTTGTTGAAGATAATCATGAGACAACATATTTTAAATGTTACTTGCCTTATAGATTAGGATACGGATATGTGGATATCATTTTTGTAAATAATGTTTTTTATAAATGTCTTTCCTCCATTCTCCCCATCACCCATTTCACAAAATCTTGAATATGCAATTATTTACCATGCATAATATTGCAACAAATAAATCCCCACGTCAGAACAAAGTTTATTAATTCTATACATGAGAACCACATTAAACACCCGATTAAGTTGCAATTTAAATGTGATTTTTTTTTCCTTTAAAATAAACAAAAAACAGAAAACACTACTTTCTTCAAGTGTGTTTTGCTTCCACGTGCAGGAGCACACAGAGGAGCCAGGCAGAGGAATCAGAGGCTGCCACATTCCCTGTGGGAAGCTGTCCCAAAATGTCATTGCTGCCAGCGCTGTGCACAGCTTCCCAGCTGGGGGACGGGGCCGTGGTTGGGGTTGGCATATGGGGATGTGTGGGGACCTATGGGGACAATGGGGACATCTAGGGCTTGTGGGGACACATGGGAGCTGTGGGGACATGCAGGGACCATGGCTGTGGGGGCATGTGAGGGCTGGGAAGACCTGTGGAGGCCACAGAGACACACAGGGGCTGTGAACACACATGTGGATCTGTGGAGACCACAGGGACCCCTGGGGACGCACAGGTGCCATGGGTATATGGGGAGGCTGTGGGAACCCACGGGGGCTGTGGAGGCTGAGGGGCCCCGCAGGGGCTGTGGGGGCACATGGGGGGCTGTAAGGACACATGGAGACTATCGGGACACACAGAGGCCATGGGGACCTACGGGGGCTTGGAGAGACCTGTGGGGCCCACAGGGACGTGTGGGGGCTGTAGAGACACGTAGGTACCCACGGACCCATGGAGGCTGTGGGGCCATGGGGGGGGGCTGTGGAAGCTGTGGGGGCCCATGGGGACCTGTGGAGGCTGGGGGGGCACAGAAGGACCGGGGGGAGC
>VXAL01000429.1:61134-77624 GCA_013399475.1 Chauna torquata | reverse complement strand
CCCAGCACCGCCTCTCGCCCGGGCGAGCCGCAGCGGGCCGAGGAGGAGCGGCGCGGCGCGGCCGGCAGCCACCCCCTCACGGGTAGGGGCCGGCGCCGGGCCTGCGGTTGCGTTGTCGAGAGGCCTCGAGGCGCTTTCCCCTCGCTTCAGGGCGGTGGCTTTTCCTCAGGAAATGGGGCCTGAGTTGAGCCTCACCGTGTGTCCCCCCTCCGCCAGGTCCCGCCAAGCGCTTTCCAGTGGACGCAGTGGACGCCATCCTGAAGGACGTGCTGCGGAGCTACCTGCAGGAGCAGCCCTACGAGCCAGGCCCGTGCAGGGAGATGGCGAAGACCATCGCCGAGGTACCCCTGCGCTTAATTCACTTTGGGGGCCATTTCTTCCTCCTGCTGTCCCGGCGCGGCTGTTGGCATGGGGAGGTCATGGAGGGGGTTCTCAGAGCATGATCTTCCAGGTATTTTTCTTCCTTGGTAGGTAACAAGAGGCATCAGTTCACCTCCCCGTGTTGTTTGTGATCAGCAGTTACACAAAACTTGAAGTTTTGGGGGGGTTTCCAGCAGCGAGCCTCTCCCTCATAACTGCAGACTGAGCAAGGGTGGTGGCCACCTCCCAGGGTCAATAGCAGCGTAAAGCAAACGCTGGAGGAGGCCCTCAAAACACGCCAAGGGTTGGTCCGAAATGGGTGCAGATTTATACAGGTTGATGATGAGGGTTGTTTGAGTAGCAGTGGCTCTGGCCAAACACACAGTTCAGAAGAAAACTCTTGTCTACAAATGCTACTAAGTTTGAAGTGTGTTTCAGACCTTTCCAAAATAGGCCCTTGGTGGTACATGTGGTATTGTAGTGGCTTAATTCTGCACAGTGACACCTGTATGAGCTCCTTGTTGGCTAAATCCAGTCTTTCTGCCCATGATGCCGAGAAAAGGCTGTCCTGAGCCTTTAGTCAGGAGAGCTTGTCAGCATAGGAGAAGCGGTATTATCTGACGTACCTTTTCCCCCTGTGCTCAGCAAATAAGTATGAATGCATATGGGGAAGTGATCTGTTTGTCGAGAAGATGGCACTCACATACAGTAACTCCTCACTTAACATCTGCACTTGCATTTCTGTAGTCAAGCAGAAAGATACCCCTGTTTTAGTGGATGGAAGTGTTGGTTCTCTCATGAAATGACATCAGTGGCACATATCCACCTGCCTGTGGGGCTGCGGTAGTTTGCAGTAGATGTTTTAAATGCAGCATTTCAAAGATTATCGTCAGGATTGTTGCAAGGGCTCACTAGTGCAACGCTTGCAATTCTCTGTCCCAGAAAACCCAGTCACTGAACATCCCCTGTGAAGAGAGCTCACCATTTGAGTCTAAGCATGCTTCTCTCTTGCAGGTTATTAAAGCTCGGGTAAAAGACCTTATGATGCCGAGGTACAAGATTGTTGTGGTTACGCATATTGGGCAGCTGAATGAGCAGAGCATGCAGATCGGAAGCAGGTGCCTGTGGGATCCTGCGACTGATACATTTTCGTCGTATGTGTTCAAAAACACTTCACTGTTTGCTCTTGCAAATGTCTATGCTGTCTATTTTGAATAATGAGGTAGTTGCGTTTAGCAGCAGGAGAAATGAATGCTCAGTCTAACTCTTCCTGTTTCTGTTGCTGAGACCAGTCGTGAAGGACCAAGGCAACTTTCACCTGTTTTGTAATGTGTTTACCGTGAGGTTTTAGGTGGTGAATGTAATAACTGTATTTCCCAGGGCTTTCTCTGGGAAGTGATTCTCTGTAAAATGCCACTTTGCACCTGATTCTAACTGCTTTCAGAACTGGGTATCTCCGTAATACTTTTTCTCCCTGAATTTACTGTGCCTACATGATCCCCAAGTAGAAATCACAGGGGGATTTTTGGAAAGTAAGATGAAAGCATTTTGAAACAATCCACATTAAATGGCATTTTCAGGCAGTTAAGCTTGCGTCTGGCCCCGCAGCCCCAGGTCCGTGCACATGGTGTACTGCATGTGCTGTGCCCCATCGAGCCGCAGGAGCTCAGTGCTGCACGTTGCCCTGCCCTGCATGGGGGACGGAGGGGTCCCTTCAGACCTCGTGCCCCGGGGGCTCTGGGCAGGAGTGCAGCAGTGCGTGCAGGAGATGTGGGTTCTGCTTGCGGGGGGCTGGCCCCGTCTGACCATGAGCTGCCCCTGAGCACCAAGGAAAGCCCTGCGTGCAGAGATGGCGGCCCAGAGAAGGCAGTTAGGTGTGCTTGGAGAAGACTAACTGTCCCATAGCATTTGAAATCAAATGATAAATGCCTTTAAATTATATCATGTTTAGAGTATATAGATCTAACATGTCTGGCCTCTTTTATTTAAGGTGCTTGAATCTAGCAAAAAAAACTGAATTGGATTTCTCAGCTGATACCTGCCTATAGTTAACAGGGGACATACATCTCTCTGAGCTCAGAAGTGTATTTCCAGTCTGTCTGGGTGCAAATTAACTGCCCATGAGGCAGGAGCTTGGGTGGACTTTGTTGGAAGCAGCTGCAATAGGAAATAAATCATGGCTACCTCTGCCTGTTTTGAGAGGATATAGTGCTGAATCGATCACAGTCTCTTCTGCTGTAGCAATTCCCATGCTGTGGCAGGGGACTGACTCAGAGGCCTCATGGTGTGATGCACTGCACAGAACTATGTGCACTGTATTGTTTTTATTTCGATACTGAAGACAGGCTTTTTGCTACCCATATTTCACGGTTGATACCCAGGTCCAAAATCGGCTGTTGGATTTTTATAAGTAAGAGAACGCACCTATGGTAAATTGCTTATGTTTGTATATTTTATGTGCAAAGCTGAAACTAGAATAGTAGTTAGATGGGAGGAAATATTTGTACTCATGTCTAAAAATTTAACTCTAAACCACTGTAGATACTTTGTAGAATCCAGACAAACCAACCTGAGCTGCCATTGCAGCCATTTGCTGGTTTGCACTCCAGTATTTAACGTTCAGCCTTTACTCCTTAGTGTACTCCGAAGAATACAGATACAATTAAAGAATACAACTGAAATAACTGTGTTTTATGTCATGATTATTTTAATACATGAAAGCTATGGCATTGAACCTCATCAGCATCTGCTGCATTTTAGCACAGTGAACTTATATCTCTCTCGCTGCAGCCGACACTGCAGCAGGATGTGGTAAGCAACTTGGCTGCTTCGCGCTTTTTTAGCATAGACATTTTCCTGGTGCGCTGTAAGTCTCGCTCTGTCTCAGGCTTAATGTTACGGATTTCTTCGCTGTCAGCCTCCAGCCTCTGGTCTGTGTATGTTGAGGGATCTGCATAACCATTGTTCTCTTGTGAGAGAGGCGGGGGATTTTCACTCTCTGTTGCATAAAAATTAGAAGCTAAAAATTAGAAGTCATGGAATCATGAGTCAATTATAGATGTTTATCTTTACCAGAAGGAAGGACAGACCAACCTACAGCTAGAGAGCTGAAAGTATTAGCCATGTTTCTGATGTGAACAGCTGAGATGTATCAGATCAGTCTTCTCACCAGGATGGTGTTAAAATAGATATGTGAGGTACACGTTCTGTGATTAACATGTTAAAATAACAGTAATTCATGGATTTATATTGAAGAGTGTTCTTTGCAGGAGCAGTTGCCTTATCAGTCTAACAATGATATGTTTGCTTCAAAGGATAAAACAGTGATTTGATGTGTCAGTGGCGCTTGATGAGCGCGTTAACCTAGAACTTATTGTGGGTTTCCTGAAATGCAGATATTGTGTTAACATATCAGACACCCAGAGATCCTGGATGTTCCCACTTAAATTATGCTTGTAATTCATGTGTGTTTTAAACACCACAGTACAACCGGTACTGCCTTGTGGAGTTTATAAAGCTATAGAAGTCATCTCGCTTAATTCAGCACTGGTGGTTTCTTTTCCTTTAGCATACTTGCTGATAGGGTGTTGCAGATGGCATCGCTTTTTCTATTTAAAGCTGCTGCTACAATAAAATTTTCAAAAAAGGCTGATGTTGTTGCACAGAAAATGTAGGAAGCCTCTGTTCCTGTCATCTGCCTCATTTATTTTCTTTTTTCTAGTTACTTTAACCTGTCAGAGTATGAATTTCTAGCAGTGCATGTAATGGCTGAATTTTCTGACTCTATCTAAGAATGTGCTAATAAATATATACAACAGCATGTGAAGATATTTAAATTGCAAAGTATATATTTGACATCCTATATTCTTAATTATAATATTCTCAAGTTTTTTATAAAGTTTCTGGTTTTTGGTGGAGAAAGAGGTGTGTGCTGCTCAAGATAATGGTGAAACTTGTGTTGACTGCAGCAAGGCTTTTCTCTGACACGTAAAATGTCATAGCACAGAGGTTCAGTGGTAACCTTGAACTTAACTCACAGTTCCTCAGGTTGACTTGGAAAATCTTGATCCAAGTCTTTTTTATTTAGCAAAATAGCACACTGAGCTAAGCAAAACAAGCTGTAAGGAAACAAAAAATGTGAAGTTGCACCACATCACTTGCTGTCTCAAAGAAAAGTTCAGGGTGTTCATGCTTGAGATGCAGCTTTTTAGGAGAGCAGGAGAAGCCAAGGACTCGGCACTGCGCTTAGGCAGAACCTGCAGGTGATTTGCTTGTTCTAAATCCCCTCAAAGCTAGGCACACCTTGCACTGTGATAAGCCTGTATGCATTAATTAATAACAGGGTGATAAGCCTTTAATGTACTAATTAGTACTTACCAAACAGGTATTGATAATCAGTCAAGTCCCTTTTCCACCTAGAGCCACCACAGGTGAAAACAATGGCTCTGACGAAGTCTCTCCCACAGAGCTTCACGGCAGTTCCTTCACCTTTAACTTCATGTGCTGCAGCAAGGAGAGAGAGCAAAGCGAGGGTCAGCAGCGTGCTCCTCATTCTGCGGCGTGGCGCTTTGAGGCGGAGTGTCGGCAGCGAAGCGGTCTGCCAGGCCGAGGCACGCAGTGCTGCTGACATCCTCTCATTTATACAGATGGTCTGTTCGCTCCACTGGATAACGTCTCATTCTGAAGGTGGTGATGTTTGCCAAAAACAAGTTAATCACTTGTTTCTGGTAGCGTTTTAAGTGCTCTGGGATTTGTACTGGGATTTTTTTCAGATATTAAAGACATCTTAAGACTACGTAACTGCTTTACAATAGGAACACATGTAGTACAGCACATTTATAGGGTATGGGCTTAGATCAATAGTGTTAATGTGTATGTTCTGCAAAAGCATTTATTACATATTTTGTAGATAAAGGGTTTCATCTCTGTGTGTTTCCCACACAGCTGTGCCACCACAGCCTGTTGCCCAGTTGTGCCTGTCACCATGGTTTGATATTGGGCCTTTTCCCATTAGCAATGCCAGATGAAAAGGGAGTTAACTTCTTCCAGGGATATCCTCAGTTGTGTACCTCTTCGTTTCCCCTGCTTGTTCTCTTGCCAAACATTCCCCCTTGTGAAGCTGGCAGCTGTACGTGCTTCAGAGGAACCTGCTGGTGCCAGGCAGTTACTCATGCTGCGCAGGCAGATATCCGAGTGTGAGAAAATCATATACCCGGGGTATTCGTGGCAAATGTAGCCATCCAGACCTGCAAATGCTACGCTTCCAAGTGTCCTAAATGATAGGATACAATCCTCCAGCACGCAGAGCATTTGAGCATGGTGAGCTTGTTGTAACAAACAGTAGAGAGCAATGTAGTTGTTCTATACCTTGCATCCATAGGTATTTGCCTTGCAGATACCTGGAGGCAGTGAAGTGGCCCCACTGCAGTTGCAGTGGTCTGTGACTGTCTGTGGGCAGCGGCCCTTAGCCAAAAGACAGAAAAGAGGGGGCAATGGCTCTAAACAAAGCACCAAGTAGCTAGAGATCGGTGTCCTGGCCCTCCTTTTCTTTTTGATAAGTATCAGAAAGGCAGAAGCGGGTGCACTAAAGCAGCACAGAGGAGCTCTGGGACCAGAATAGATCAGTAATGCTGTCCAGACCAGTCTCTCTCTCTTGTTTTGGATGTTGTTAGCTGCAGTTGCTGTAAACTTCTATTAAAAATTCTTGCAATGAAATGCGTTAAAGAAAAAATAGGATAACTAGGAAGTCAGAAATTCCATATTTTAAGAACAGAATATGTGAGGAACTTTGCTAGCACTTCCTAGCATCACAAGTGTTTTCCAGCACCGTGTCACAGTTACATAGTTTACACTACATGCAGGGTGAATTATGATGTGTTACAGCCTTAACAGAAAGATTTTTTTTTTTTTAAACCAGTCGCATCAGTAAGTAAACAGTCATGACCACTGATGAAAAATATATGGTTCATTTTGATCAGATTTGTAATAATGATTAACACATGATTCACCTTAATGGATTCCTTCTTTGAAATGCACAAAGGTTCATTTTATGTCAAGGGTAAGCCTGCATGTTAATTGTACAATGTGCTGAATGCAGAAGGAAGTGAATGTTAATGCATCACAAATGATCTTTAACTTCAGTGATGTGTTTAAATGCTGGACTTTTATTGTGAGGCTAATGAGAGAGTCTGAATGTTCTGTATCTATAAAATACCTGTCTGTCTCGCTACATAATGCTTTCAGGAGCAGGCGGCTATTGCCTTTGTTGGTTGACAGGCAGAGCACTTTACTGCACCTAGCTCCTCTGATGGGGATCTGCTGTGGCTATAACCTAGCTCATATTCTCCATATTTTCTGTGAGCAGTCAAGTCTCCGAAAATGCTCTAAGACACCATAGTCCAGCTGGTGGCCCGCTGGGTGGTGGTGTTTTTGTTCTGTTTTGGTTTGGTTTTTCAGATTTTTCTGTTCTGTCCCCAAAAAGACAGCCTGGACAGCCAAACACTACCAGCTTCCGTGCAGCCATACAGACCAGAGAAACTGTCCCAACCCTTGCTGCCACTCAATGGCAGTGGTTGCTGCAGCAGAAGCACCCTGACCTCCTAGGTCAGGCTTTTCTGCTTCCTCAGGAGTCCATACCAACAGCTTTCGGCTCTCCAGCTGCTGGGGATGGGCTGGGGGAGCTGGCGAGGTTTCTAAAGGCACAGATCTGGCTTCCAGAGCTGCAAAAGCCAGTCCTTTGCTCCACAGCCACGCCGCTGTCTCATGTGAGGATCTTCCAGAAAAGTGTCAGTGTGGAACAAAATGAATTTAAACTGTGATCCTACGTTATTCAAATTTGTCAGGGGTTGAAAAAGTCAGTCTCTAGTTCTGCCTGGTGTGGGGCGATCTGCAGGTTGCAGGAGCACTTGATGCCTTTCAAAGCTTGGCTTCCAGCCTTAGCTGTGGTTTATGGGATGGCAGACAAGATGGATCTGATGAAAAGTCCATTAATTTACTGTATGATTTCACAATGGAAGATACGGACTACAGATGGCTGTATTCTAGGACTTAAGCCTGGATTTAGGGCATATTCTAGTTCCTTATGGAGTTGCCTGTACAGGAGGGGATTTTTGGCATTTTTGCTTTTTGAGTAACCCAAGGAGAAAATGCTTTGATGGAGGCCTTTCTGTTACCTTACCTGTATTATAAGGGAAGGCCTTCTGTGTATTAATGCAATAGACCAATCATTGAATGAGGGGGACTTCCTGGGGAAAACTTCGAGCATTCAAAAGATATTTCTAACCAGCATGGTTTCAAATATAAATTTTAATGAATTAAAAGCAATAAACAGTTTATGGTAATGCTACAAGAAGTCTTTGCTACTGTTTACCAACTGGGAAGTGGTGTCATTTAGCTACTGTTAAGTAGCTAGAGTGGGACCAATTACATCATGTAAGGCATCAACCTGTAAAACAAGAGGTGAGGGGGAAAAAAAAAGCTGCATGGCTTTGCATTTCTTATACTGCAATTACAATGATCCAAAATTCCTATTTACAAACTGATAACAGAATTGCTTGTGTAATGAACATCCAGAAAGCAGGCTAAGATAGTTTGTGTTATATTAGCTGATTCTTCTTTGGACTTGTGTTAAAACTATGCTTACCTCTAACAGTGCTCCTTGAAAATAGCACCTCTTGGCAGGCCTGTTTGGATTGCATTTGTAGCATCATACTTAGGGGGCACAAACATATTATCTTGTTTATAGAGCAAAATAATTTTCAAGATGATACATGTGCAGTAGCTGTACATAGAAGTGACTGCCCCTGAGGTAATGATCTCCCTTTAGCATTAGTTGTAGCATGGACCCTCTCATGCTAAGCCTTGTACGTACCTAAACCTAGGAAGACCTTGCTGTTAACGGAAAAGGTAGTGAAAGAAATGGATGGAATACGCCAGAAAGCAGGGTTCCCTCTGTCTAATGAGGCTCTGTGACTCAGTGACCAGTTGTGCCACATCTCCAAAGTCTGTGAAATTAAGCACTGATATACCCAGAAAATTATCCCTATGCTCTTATTGACTGAAAAGCTTCTTATGCTCAGAGGAGTTGGACTGCTTCACAGTAACTTGTAGGGGAAAAAAAAATAAACTTAAAAAAAAAAACAACAACAACTAATTCTTTAACAACAATGGCCTCACTTTCACATTTTAAGGGAAGTATCTTTTTGCTCTGTGGTTTACAGCATTTAGCAAATGAGGCTATTAGTAATCACTAGAATTTCTAAATGTGATGCTGGTAATTGTGAATTACTAATTTGTAATTTCCTAAGAACAAAGGTTAGATTAACATCAGCATTTTCTTCCTCCCCAAATTGTTTAGTGTTTTGCACTGTGTAACTCAGAAGTGATTTTTAAAAAGTACCAGTCCCATTTTACAAACCGGGAACACAAGTCCAGTAAGGCAAAGCTCCATGCTCAAAGTCGAAAGGACGAAGGGAGAGCTGAGTTCATTAGGCAGTACAGTTTGGGGCTCCAGGCCATGTGCAGATAGATGCTGGAGGAGGGATCTGCCTGGTGTTCCAGTGCCCAGGACAGCATCAGAATTTCATACAATGGACCATGCAAGGAGGGCCCAGTGGAGCTTTGGTATAAATTAGCACCGACAGTTGATGCTTGCCATCAATTGGTAGGGGCAAAAGTGAACACGGGATTCACACCTGATCTCAGTCAGCTTCAATACTGTTGCTGACACAGAATTTTTGCACTGGTAGGGTAGGAAAGGAATCTAGTTGTAATGCAAGGAAACTGGAGAGAGATGCCATCTAGGATGGGGAGGGGAATCAAGATGATAAGTAGTGGCTTCAAAAGCAGTGAAGATAATACAGTGCCAAAATGCTGGTGGGTCTGCTGACCCCGATGAGGTAAGACTATCTTGTTTGTGGCCAGGAAAGAGCATGTCACTCCTGCCTCGGCAGCAGAGGGTGGCCTTCTGCCAGTGACCTGCTGCCTGCCTTTGGGTGGTGCTCCGGCCTCCTGCCCTTGCCATGTGTGTCCTCCCAAATCCAGATGTGGGGAACCTCTGAATTTGCAGTCAAGTGGAACCTGAAGTTTGAAGTGGACTTACCTGTTCCTTCTGGTTCATGAAGTTTCTATTGGTATGGCACACAGAAGAGCAGGAACAACCTCAATTTTTCATCTGGTCATCTAATTGTATCTGATTCCACCTATTTCAGTATCTACTAGCTAGATCTTCAACTAGATTCTTTAACAGAAACTCCTTTCTGAAGAATAAAGTACCAGTCATGCAGGCCTCTAAGGACCACCACCTCTTCTGAGGGAATCATACCTTAGTACTGCTGGAAGCAGCCAGATTCTGCAGCTCAAACACAATGACTTCTCCTTTACTGTTTCCTACTAGAAGGCAGTCGGTGTTCTTAGCAAAGAGTACAGATGTGAACTTTGCTTCTGGGCTGGCAAAGTGAGTGATCACAGGGTCCAAGCTGCAACCCAGGAAAGGCATATATTAATGACGACACAGGTAAAATTACTTTTGTCTGGAGTGTACCATCACATAAAGTCTAGTGGTAATGCAGGCCTGATCAATGTTGCATGTTTTGCTTTTTATCCAAAAGTAGGAAATGAGGCTGGAGTTTTTGTTCTGATAGAAAAGTGAGGCAGTGTTTTGTTTGTTCTCTGCCAGAACAAAAATCCCAGCTGTTATTAACTGAGATACCCTGGTTGCCTAAAATCTGTCCTATTGCCTAATATTTGGGCTCTGTGCTTGTGTGTGTTTATATTTTTATAATATGAATAGTTTGCTTTTTGCTGTCACAAGATTTGTGGATTCCTACTCCACTGCTTTCTTTCTGCTGTCATTATTACTAAATAATCCAGACTAGCAGTAGTACAAGGCCAGAGATTAACTAAGATAACTAAACTCACATAAAATATGAGTGATTCCCAGCAACTTTACAATAGTGGGAAAACGTGAGAGGTATCTGAAGCTCTGACAATCTCTCGTCTTTACAAAAGGTCTGAAGTAGTTCAGTTTTGTTTTGCTTTTAACTATGGAAGTGGTAGAATCTATCACTTCTGCAGCTGACAAGCAATTTTACCCTTTATCAATTCTGAGGCAGGCACCTAGCTCCTTCTCTTATAATTACAATTCTCCAGTAACTACTGTCTGCTTTTACAAAATGAGTATTTCAAAATGCAATACTTCTATCAATAGCTAAGCAAGCAAACAAATGACATGTAGTTGTAATGATCTGATAACAATACTAATTAAGCAATAATGTTTAGCCTCTGTGCTTTTAAGTCTATTTTTTCAGAATCTTCTTTGAAAAAACTAATTACTTACATGCTGACACTAAGATCCCAAATTTCTACTCTGCTTTCATTTGCTGCTGCGAATATAAAGATTGATTTTGGAGACCACATAATGTCATGAACAACAGTAGTGGTGGAACTGAAAGTTAAAATGGGCATCTGTGAGTTCTGGTGCCATAAAATAATGCTCCAGTCCGCAGAGCAGCTTAGGAACACGTCAGTGCTGAATGGATTCCAAGCGACTTTGTACACAGGACCCTTGGTGTTCGGGAAGAAACAAAAAAAGAACTTTGTGTTACTCCAGAGCTATGGCCTCAAAGGATGGCTTTTAATAGTGCTCTCTTCCCACAGACCTTTCATGGAACTCCCTAACTGTCCTTGGAGCTCAGTAGCAAAACCAGCATTGTTCTTTGTGTACCCGTAGGAAATTAAGATGTAGCTGATGTGATAAGACAGGAGAGATCTTAGGAACAAAAGCATTCAGCTGATTCTGTCCCTTCACTAGTTGTTAGGAGAAGCTGATGCTGAAAGGGCAGCTTCCTGGATGAAGCAAAGACTTGCTGTTAAAGTTCTGCCATACTTCTTTCAGAGGTAAAGCTATTTAACTGTGGTATCCAGGACAATCGGATCACTGATTGTTCTCTCTAAATAATGCTAGAACCAAAGCTTTAAAACAGTTTATAGTACAAGCTTTAATGAATTACTTAAAAAAAAAAAAAATCCTTCTAGTGTAGAAAGTAATGCTGTAAGACTGTGATGCTTTATGCTATGGGAACTCATTCCTCATGTAAGAAAAGAAGTTAGGTTTCTTCTGTTGCAAGTGTTTTGTTTAGGAAATAAAAGCAAAGAAACCATTAAACTGGTGAACTTAATTGAAGGCTATTTCCGGTCTCATTACTGTTTCTGTGTATCACTCACCTTATGTCCTCTGTACGTCTCTAGAAACTGCTTATCATATGAACAAGAACACTTGTGAATAAGACCCTCTTCTGTTCCAGCAAGATAAAAAGTAGTGTCCTGAAATAAAGATAAAAGTAACCTAAGTTGGATTAACCTAGTTATCCAAAAATATGTAAAGAACTGGATGAGTTTGGGCAGTGACAGTCCTCTGAAGAACTACAGTGGAGCTGCCAGGATGTGGTTTGGGCTGCCTGCGTGTGTGCTGCATGTATGTGCGGTGGATCTAGCACTGCCAGAATGGATCAGATTTACTATGTGTGTTCTCCATCTATGCAGAATATATGCTGTGACTTTTGACTCCTGAAAATCTTGGATTTTCTGTGATCCATGTGGATGAATGCATTGATTCTTCAAACGCTCTGTGGACAAAAAAAAATCAGCTGGATAAAGAGGAGAGGCAGAAACATCAGAGTCCTAGACTCGGGAGATGTTGAACAGCCAAATTCTCACAGGTTTGATCAACACAGGGAGGAAAGCTACCACAGGATCTAGCCCAAAGCAAATGTCAGTAACATGGCTGAAACAATATAGCTGTTCACATACCAGGATCACTAGCTTGGTTTACCATATCATTCATTTTGAGTAAAACTGTTATTAGCTGAGAATCATTTGTTTCAAAACTAAATATGATTTAAATACCAGTGCCAAATCCCAGGCTAGTGCATGTTAAAGTAGTTCCAGCTGAGGACTGGACCTCTGCTGCGTAGTTTTCCTGTATAATACTTTAGCCAGGATGGATTTGCCAAGCCTACCTTTGGATGGAAGTCAAAGCACATTCCAGCTGCCTGTCGAGATATGACAGCTCCACTTTTCCTTTCTTTCTCACCTGGTAAATTTTTCTTCTCGCTTCCTGTTCGCTTTATTTTCATCAGGTCTGTGCAAATAGAGAGAGTTTTTGTCAAACAGATATGAGTTATTCATTGCACTGTCGTATGCTTCTCTGGAATTCTCAACAGCCCTTACATGTTTTGCTTATGATAACTGTGTATAAAGAGTGTCACCTGAAATAAAATGAGGTAATTGCAATTTCAGGTATTAGCCCTGTGCAGAAAAGCTGCAGGGGAGAATGCTTACCGGTACAATCTAGTCCTTTCTGTATAAGCCACTTGGTTATTCGGCCATCTGCTGAGATAGAGATTAATGTCTCTCTCTTGTCATCTCCGGTTGCGTCTCTGTCCTGTTCCACCCACTTCAGTTGCCATACAGGACCTGTATGTTTTTCTGAAGATTCACTGGGACAAAAAATGCACATGACAAACCATATATCAACAAAGACAATATATTTGAAAAATAATTGGAAAATAAAGTGGAAATAACTTTCCAGTCTGTAATGAATGTCAAGAATTACAACAGGCTATTTAACTTTTCTTAAAAGTGTATAAATAAATTTCCCCATATCAGTTGTTTACACTAGGGTATTTTTTAGTTTAGCAAACATGTTTTATATTCAGTTTCAGGGCCCTATTTAGTGTGCTGATACGACCTTTCATTGATACCTGAAGCCTGAAATCAATCTGCATCCTGTAGGAGAATTCCTTAGACCTGGTGAGCTGCCCTCAGGGCAAACATCTTCCTCACCATCCCCTCTCTCTCATTTTCTTCATAAATCCTGCTTATCCTTCACTTATTTTGATGTTCTATGTCTCCCCCTTTTTTTGTCAAATGGAATCAGTGAGAAAACTAAAGCCCCCACTAGTCTCCAATAAGTCTTTGCTGTTTGTTATTGGAGCAGGACTGTCCTAGTTAGTACGTGGCTAGTACATCAAATGATATGTGGTGGTAACTTGCTACATTTTCTTAAGAAGCCAGATTTTCCCTTTCCAATGTGGGGAACTTGCTTTGTATTGGTGTTAAAGTAATGTAAGCATTTATTGGCCGAAAAAAGATTAGTGATGGCAGTCCAGAGGGAGAAGGGCAATGTCTGAGGTTTTGGCTATATCAGTGTAAATAGGTGGATGGGAGAAGTCTGGTTTGCCCACTTTGGCCCCTTCTGGGCATTTTTGCACTATTACAGATTTTTGTGTCTGCAGTTTTGCTCCAGAAACTTCTAGTATTTGAGAGCATTGAGTGTTTATATAGGCATTTCCAGTCAGAACTGGAAGGTACTGACGAAAGTTGGAAATGAAAAAATTACGCAACGTTCCTGAGCATTCACAAGCTTAACTTAGCAAGTCTTACTGTTCAGGCAGCAAATAACAAATAAATGAATATCCACAACTGAGAAGCTAAGGCATGACCAGGGTGGGAGAAGACAGCAAATCATAGCCTTACCCGCTGTCCATAAGCGTGGTGGTGTTACAATTCCGTACGTCATAAATTGCGATGGTACCGTCGTACATCCCAACCGCTAAAAGATTTGGGCTTGCCATAGAAAAATCTAATGCAGTAACACCATGCTTGCACTGGAAAACACGCTCTGGCCACTGACCAGTAGAAAAGTACAAGAATGTTTTGAGTTAGTTTCTTAACTTACATTGGTCTTCTCAATACTGGATCCTAAATTGCCAGGCCATGCTGGGAAATTAAAGTACTGATGACCATAGTGACTACTTCTAGACAGAAATTAGGGACTATATTCTGAATGGTTCCGTTTATTATTTCTTGCTGCAACTGATAAAAATAGGAAAAAATGAAGATTATGCAGAAATATGACACTGTAAAATAAGTTAGATGGGCCTATTCCAAACCAATTACCTAAAAAAAAAAATCAAGTTCGCCAAGATTCAGCTATGTACAGTGTGGGGTTCTTTCTGTTGTTTTTGTTTTCTCTTTAAAACAAACGTGGCACTCTGGAAAGTTCTTCCAATTGTTTTCTATCTTGCAGTTGGAAGGCAAGTGCCTTTCTAAGTACAGAAACTTAGCTGAAGATACAATATAATCTAACGTACCTCAAGTAATCTGTAAAACCACTACTTTCATGTTATTTTGTCACATAACCAAAGAACTGATTCAGCTCTGTTATAAGGTTAAACCCTTAAAGTCACTGCGCTGATCTCTTGAAATGTGAAACAGTAAAGTGTTGGTTTGCAAAGAAATGTATTTCAGTGCGCATGCCAGGTCTAATTTCTTAATGCTAGGGCACTTGAGGACTATAGCAATGCTAGGGAAGCACAAGAGTATTTAATTGTTGTTGGTGTGATACAGATGCATCAAAAGTTAGAGAAGGTTCAAGTCTGCATAATTTAAATTAGTCTAACACAATTTTGGCCAAGGGAAGTTTATAGAATAAATCAAACCGAAGTTGTGTAATTTGATGGCAATCAGATAATTTTTACTGTCATTTTGTACCTGAAATTTCCAAGATTTTTTGAAAAAAAAAAATGGCTAGCTTTAAAACAAAATCTGCAAGGATCACTTTTCAGANTTTTTCCTTCAGTCTAACACAGAATTTCATTGTACAACAGAATGGATTGGAAAGGATAATCCTTAAATTTAACATACAGATGTATTGTATTCAGAGTTTGCAAGTATTGAACAAATGGTCTATAGGTTTTGAAAAACAAAAGGTGAATTGATTTTCCCATTTGCTGTGCTCAAGACTCTTACATTTAAAAAATCTTTTCGGAAAAATCTGCACACCTGGGTCTACCCATAATAATAACAAAACTGATTTGCAGTCATGGGTAGGTCGCTCTAGGAATAGGAAGTGGGATATAGAGGTCTGCGTTGTTAAGTTGCCTAAAATAGACTAGTATTACCTGAGAGCTGTAACCAGCTGTTAGTTGTTTGGTAGCCTATGTACAATGAGTGCAGTTCCTGCAAACAGATATCCATGTTACCAAACCACCAGTACAGTCAGCACCTTTGCTGGCACTGTCAGCTGAGAGGATGGACAGGCACAGAAACTAAACTGCGTCCCACCGGCACTTTCTTTGAGTCAATACTTAAGCACGTTGCTAGGCACTACAGTCAAAATCAACTTTCCAGAAATGTGTGGTTTGGGCTAGCAAATTCAACCTTACTGGCTATCCTGTTTGTTTGTTTTTGGAAGAGGGAATTAAAACAGAAATAGTACAGCAGAAAAATGCACCGAAGAAGAAAGAAAACTCGATGCTTCTGTTACCATGGGGTTCTTCAATGACCAACAGCACGCCAAGCCTTTCTTCTGTTCTTTAAAATCAAATGTTCCATAACCAACAGCTAAAAGATCCTAAAAGCACAGATTAACAGATATATCTCAGTTTAACTTGAAGTTCAGTTGTATATTTTTAAAAGACAACTTTCTGCTAGCTGATTCTGAGTGCAAAGCTTGGAAACGTAATGCTTGTATTTTATGCGCATAGAATAACACACAAGAAGAATAGAGTTTCTAGAATAGTGGAAACTGGTTCAACTAAAAGTGCATTTATAGTCACTATCAGTTGTTTGCAACTCTTCTCCCCCCAAGGCCATTAAAAAAATAAGTGCCTTTCCAAAGATGAATATGCAGTATTCTACAACTGTATTTTAATGTGCAGTGTTTAATAGAATACGTAATACTAACTCTACTTTTCTCTATTAGTATTAGCTATGGAAGGAGCTTCAATGACCATCTCAAACTCTCTGCTTTCAGCTATCGATAGTGGGGTCTGAATTCCATTCAGTCCTTTCCATAAGGAAGAGTACGAAACAGCAGCAAGACTTCAGTCTTCAACTCTATTAGTTTATTTTTTTCCCTGCACAAAACAACCAGTTTGTGAAGCTAACGTTTTAAAAGAAGGTATTTGTTTGCCTTATAATTCTAACAGTGAAGTCTCTAAGTCCAACTTTGTAACATCTGGAGGTCTGGTATATTAACATTATGAAATGTTTATTTTCTTTTTTTTTCCCATGGGGCAGTCTTAGTGGTTTTATGTTTCTCATCTTCACCTGTTTTTTTTTTTTTT
>VXAL01000429.1:0-48946 GCA_013399475.1 Chauna torquata | reverse complement strand
CCGGTGCCTTCCCTGGGATGGGGCTGCTGTGGGGCGGGCGGGCAGCAGGGCGGCCTCACCTGCTGCGGCCGGGGGGCAGTCTGCTCGGGCTGGAGCGGGATGCGCAGCTCCCTGCCGGCTCCTGCCGCCTGTCTCTGTCCCAGCGTGAAAGAATTGTTTCTCCCGGGCCTTGATCAGAGCACCGTTGCTTGAGGGTAGAGCGTATATTTGTTTTTCTTTAATTATTCTTCTGTAGTCGTTAAGACAAAGGGGGATTGCCTGAATAGATAAAAGGGCGGCCCCTTCTGTCTCTTGGGAGGGAAAAAAGGCTTGAAAAGGACTGTTCAGGGGAGTTGCAGGAAATGGGAAAAGGCTTATTGACCTCTTTTCTTCTGTGGGAGGCAGAGTGAGATACGCGTTTGATTATTGAGGTGTGGATTTGTCCGTCTCGATAGGATCTGGAAGAGCAGCCCTTCAGCTTCCTAGGAGGCAAGTTAGGACAGCTGAATAGATATTTCATTAAGTTTTCTTCAAATTATCCTAAGATTCCAATCTTAAGGTAATTAGCTGCCTGAACAGTGTTGACAAATGAATTGGAAATGCTTATTGGGAAGGTATACCATTTTAAAAAAAGAAAAAAAGATCTTCACTGGGATGGACATTTCTTCCAGCCAGACTTGGGGGGTGGAGGTAACAGTATTAGAATATTTTACAGATGAGGTTTCTTTCCTCTTCCCTTGAAATTCCTGAACATATGTGAATTTTTACTTAGATTTATTTTATATTTCCCTCCGAAGTGAAAACTGTAATGTAGCATTCTTCCTGTTATTGGTACTAAATGTACTAATCTATTCTTAAAAGAATCCGTCTGTTTTTCTTCTGTGTCTTGAGGGGCAGAGAATCACAGGTCTCATCCCTGAATAATTTCTTGGCTGAAAAAATGTGGCTATTAAACTCCTGTCATCTGTAAAGTTGGAGAGAGAGATTGGGGCATGCGCTGATCTAGGCATCACTGTATTCAGGGGTTTTGTCTCAAGCTTCACCAACCGCTTATAAGTTTTGTTAATTAAACACAGCATTATTGTGAAATATGCACACTAGCTCTGTTCTGGTGTGAGCTGAAGTTCGCCATATTGCTAAAGAGCCACAGTCACTACGCTGACTTACTTCCTATTCTGTATTGTCACGTACTTATATTGACGTTACAGCAGTGATAGCATTGAGGGTTGCAGGGGATTCGTGCTGTAGAAAGCAATAAAGTCAGTGGGGTATGGAGGTCAGGCAGGTATTGTTTTTCACTTTATGGATGTTGTACCAATGCGTAAGGCTTTTATTACTCGTTGGTCCTGGTATTTTGCTAAGAAATGAAGAGGTTTTTTTCCCTTCGGCATTCTGATTTTTTTGAGGAAAAGCTGTGATGAATTCTTTGTCCTGCGGTGGCTTCTTTATCTCAGGTTAAGGGGTAGGAGCAGCATGACGAGGCTCTGAAAGCGTTGATCCACCTGTGGGTAAGTTCAGTGGCACAGGGGTGGCAGCAGCAATGTAGGCTTAGCTGACGTTCGTTCACATGCATCGAACTGTGCAAACGGTTGTATGGCTGCGCTGCGTTCTACATCTGGAAACCAATCACAATTTAAAAAAAAAAAAAAGATTTAAGCTAGGAGCAATATGCCGAATATGGTTCCTAGTGCAGTTTATGAAATCTACAGGGGCTAGGATGGGAAGCGTCTGTAGCACGGCAGTGCTGCTGAAGCTCCGGTACCAACCATCTGCCTGGAGGAACTGAAGAAGACTGCCACTGCGCGGTGGTGTGCTAGCTATGCCGGAGGAGGGGTGCGCTAGGAAAGTAGTGCGCTCTGCTGAGAGAGCGAGGGAAGACTGATAATTCAGACAGCCCTGGGACTTGTCTGTCTCAGCCACATGAGGGGCGTAGGAACAGCCTGGGTATGAAAGTGTAGGTGGAAAGTAAGTCTGCTCTTGTGCCTTTTGCCCTCTTCGCTGTCCTTCCCCAGTGGAAAATCTTGTGCTGACTCTTAAGAAGAAATGCACAAGAACTCATCCTGAAGTCAGGAAGAACCATAAAACATTGCATTCTAGAGAGTCGATCAGGTTTTAATGCTAGAGCTGTAGACCTCAAAAGATTAACAATAGAAGCATGGAACTTCTTGAATCCGATAGGGAGGTTCTTCAGACAGGACCTCTGAGCCTGGTTAGCAAGTAGATGAGTCCAGAAAGTGAAACTAAATTAACAAAAAATGCTGTTTCACTTTTGTAGAAACTTACCAGTTTGAATACACAACAGAAGGGAGAAAAAAAAGATTTTGAATGAATGTATATTAAACTGGATTTAGATTTGGGATTACTAACCTGTATTAGGGTTTCATTCTAGCTCAGAGCATACTCATGTGATGGGTTTGTGCAGTACTCCAAAATATTAGAAGATTGTTGAAGTCATAATCAGAAAGAAAACATCTCTAACTTAAGATCAGCTCAGGCTTTGTGAATATTACAAAATCATGCATTAAGCAGCTTATTTAGTCTTTGTGGTGGAGTGAATGCTGACTGATCCATATTTTTTTTCCAAATATAAGTATTTTAATGTCTGTTGAGAAGAGAAGATTTTGTCTTAAAAGCTTGATTAGTAGTTGAAAGAATGGGGGATTTTTTTGTCTATTCATCCATTATAATGTTTGAATAAAATGTGAGAATGAGATCTTCTGATTCAAAAAAAAAAAAAAACAAACTTGAAGAGGTGGGGTCAGACTCTCTGCTGAAAAGTTACACAGCTGAGTACCTGCAGTGTGCTGAAGTTGTGCTGTTACGTTGTTTTGCTCCGTGACAGTACACACCAGTCAGGTTGCTGCAGGCACTTGCCAGGATACTAAACTGGCAAAACTGGGGGTAAATGCTGAGGGTTTTTTTTTGTTTGAATTTTTTTTTTTTCCTAACTCGCGGAAGGGTAAGCGAGGTGCCAGGCCTGGTGCATGGGAAAGAGGGTGCTCATGTTTGGTGGGGTGGGCGAGTTAGGGACATAGTATCCCTGAACCAGGTTGGCATGGCTTGGTTTGGATTTCCAGCTCTGCGTGAGGGAGGGTGGACTGCTGAGGTGGGCTAGCAGCTCCTAGCTGCCAGAAAGGGGAGCTCCTGCTCCCTCTGCTGCTTTTGCATGGATGTTCCCAGGCCTTCCGCTGTGGGTTGATTCCGCTTGCTAGCTTAGGAAGAACGGAAGAGCTTCCTGCAGGGTATCAACTAATGGAAAGGTCCAGCGGATACTAGAGCTGGTGTGAGGGGTGGCAGAACCAGTTGTGTGGGGATCAGCGAGAGGCTGACGTCTTCTGCCTTCCAAAAACGTCAAGCTGTGAGATTGGCTCAGCCTCTCCTCAGCAGTATCGTCGTCTTGAGCGGTTCTGACCACTCACTGGTGCTGAAAAATAGAGCCCTGTTTGTCCCTGCTCTTGGGCAGGCAGTTGGCGTTCTTCACACCAGCTCTTAGTGTTTCTTGCCCCTCAGGGAGGTGATTCAGCTTGCTGACCTGCTGGAATAAAGAACTTAAACTTTTCCTTCTGCAGAGTGAATTTCTGTGGGGCTAACAACTTGAATCGGCTTCCTAAGGCATCAGCCTAGTATGGGAAGAAGCAGGAGCGAGCTGTATTGGAGAGGAGCAGGACCGGTTCTTTTCTAGTGTCAGTGGAGAGTTAAACTGGGTCAACCTGACTGCTTTGAATGCACTTTAATATTGTTTGGATTTCTGAAGGTTTAGTTGCTTTAGATCAGAACTTCAGCTCATTGACTGTGTGTGGAAGTAATTTAATAACCCATCTTTAAGTCTGTAATATCTGGTAAAATTTTCTTTTATCCTGAATACTATACTTCTTTCAGTTGAAGTGTTTTAAACTTCTTTGTGAGTCTAACTGAATTCTGATTTTCATATGCATCTTGAAACAAGTTCAGGACATAATGTTTAAGAAATATGTGATCTAATAACATTTTTCACATTCTTAGTCTTTCTATTTTTATTACGCTTTAAAATAATGTGTAAATGTGTAGTAGCCTCCCCTGTAGGAAGCAGTTGTAAAGTTACTGTGACCGCTAATGTGGTTCCAAATGAAGATATTTCAACAGTCAGGACAGAGCTTTTAAATGATGCCTGGATAAAAAATAAGGTCAAAAGAGATTAAATGGAGGTTTCCTGCTGACTGATTAAAATTGGTGACTCACATCAAGTCCATCCTGGTGAGCAGTACTTTTTTTTCCTCTCATTAGGTCTCACCTTTGACTGATTGTCTTTTTGTTTGACTGTTTTGCTTTGGAGCAGTTTTTGTAGAGTACCTTACAGAGGTGTCTGTGAACCTAATGCAGGACTGGGAATTCAGTTCTCTGGCTTCCTTAGTAAGCATATCAACTCCAAAGCAGCTGGTTATGCTCACTGGCTGTATTCCCTCAGTTTTTCTTACAAGCTATTGAAGAGAAAACAACCACATTTAGTATCCTGCATTTCTAGTATTGGCAAAGAGTTTTCCTGTCATAATAGAAGAATTTTGTGGACTTTGGGCATGTATGATAGAATACTGATGTTTGTGGGTTTGTTGTTTGAGACTTAGAGTTCTTTCTAATGCAGTAGAGCTGTTATAGGTAAATGGTGGAATTATTGAAAAGTTCAGTTTCCTTTTGAGCTTTTTCCTGGTCAGAAGCCCCAGTCTGTGTTAATATTTTGCTGTTAATCCATTCATGTCACAAATGGTGCACAAGAATGTTTTCTTGTGGTGCTTGGCATGTGACGGTGTCTGGTTTCATCTGAAATGCTACAGTTTGATCACTCCATAGGCTTCCAGTTTTTCTTAGTAAGAAATTTCAGGGTATTACAAGAAGTTGAGGCTGATGCTGTACTTTGTGATGGATGTGAATAATAAATTGTTAGAAAATGTCCGGTTGAAAGCGTGTGTTTCAGGTAGACAGAGGTGGTATTCTGGTCAACTGCTGTGGTCGTGCTTTGCAATACTCCCTGCGAACAGAAGTTCTCTTGGTGAAGTTCTAGTGAGCATAATGTTGTGTCTACTAGAACAAGTCCTGTCATTCCCCTTTGGCAGCAGCTTCCTCCACCTAGCTGTCTTCCTGTTAGCCTTGGAGTATCTGCGCTCATCCGGTTTTCCTGATGACTCAGTCCTTCAGGTAGAACGCGATGGATTGGTTCATAAGCAGGGCAGGAATGCCTGCCTTGGGATGCAGTGAGTGGTTGGTGGTTCCAGTCATCTCATTCTTCCTGGAGCAGAGCAGAATCCACGCCATTTCATTGTAAATATGTTAAGTTAGCGTGTGAGTTCAGCAGATGATTCAGCAGCGGCAGGGTTATGAGCCATTGGATGGGAGCTGCTTTCACTACCCTAAAGTGTGCGTGCTCTTCTTTTGACTCGGAGCCATGAAACATGTAGGAAAATCTGCTCTTCTGTACTTCTTGCAGAGGTCTGTGCTCTCCTTGGGTGTGAGTGTTCGGGCTGGCAAGGTAGTTGGTCCCTCTAGGTCAGAGATCTGAGGGACGATCAGAAGCTGCCCTGACAGTCTTATGGTGGACTTTTAAGGTGCCGTTTCCTCTTGCTGCAGGCTACTGCTTCTATAGCAAGTGCGGCAGGAAGGAAAGCATGACAGCATGGCTCCTTGGTGGAAGCCTGTGTGTTAGTACAGATTCACTCTGGGTGCACCTGTGCTTTGTGGCTCCTGCTGTGGTGCGATAACCTTTGACACAGGTGTGGAGCAGATAGCTGGCTGGGGAAAGTTAAATCACCCCAGGGAGTGTCAACAACTGACATCTCTAGCCTTCTGCATTTCTCCGGAATCACTGCTTTTTTTCTTTTTTTTCTTTTTTTTTAAAAGTAACAGCTCCTGCTTTTGTGACAGGTGCAGTTGAAATATCTTTGTTTAAGAACTTTCAGTAGTATTTACATTATTCAAGATGTCTCCAGGTGATAGTGACTTCACTGGCAAAACTGACTTGAAAAGACTACTCAAGCAAGGCTGCCGTTTGCTTCCCCTCGGGTGTGCCACTGCAGATTTTGGAAGCCAAACCAAGAGTCTGAAAGATCCAGTAACGATCCCAGTGAAGTCCTGTGTATCATCCGCTTCCCCTTTCCAGTCTTTTCATGGTGAGGAGATTTTTGTAGCTTTATGCAGGGCTGAGTTAAGCTGCATTAAAACAACCTGTGGTTCTTGCCAGCTAGGCAGTCTGAGACTGATCAGGTAGTTTCTCCAGAAAAGCTTACACTGGTCTTTTTTTTTTTTTTTTTTGATTAAGTACTAATAAACAGAAACAAACCCCATCCAATGCTTGTCTGGCCGCATGGGGAAAGTGTTCTTTAGAAACTCTAAGTGGAATCAAGACTAGGAAGGGAATGGCTGAGTCAGGGGACCTTTGCTAAGGTGGTAGTTTCAAGGCCCAGGTGTACGCATTTGAAATCTATGAGCTAAAACATCACACTTCATCTGTCTGTTCTGGAAATACAAGAATTTTGTCATTTAGCAACCAAATTAAAAAATAAATTCCGCATGTATATAAAGACTCCTATTTCATGTGCAGAAGGGCTTGGATGTCACTATAGTTTTGGCTGTAGAAGTGTTCACATGTAAAACCATTAAATGAGGGGCAGCAAGGTTTTTTTTTTTTCCCGTTTTCTTCAGTATGTTGTTGTTTCTTCCTGAGGTAAAAAGAAGGCAAACCACTTTCAGACACTTAGGTTATTTTGATACACAGCACAGGTAGAGAGGGACAGGATGGAACTGTAAGCCTTTCACTGAAATACCTGCTTATGAAAAGGGACACATGCCCTCTTGAAAAAAAGGTGGTTCTGTGCCGTTTTAACTAGCCATTTTCTCCAGGCCATCATTTAGCTTAGCTTACTGGAGAGGTTATTAAATGGCTGCCACAATCAGTTCTTAAGACTTCAACAGCTTATGCATGGGTCTTACAGACTTTTTTAGCTGAATTTCTGAGATAATTTGAACAGTAAGAGATACCAAGTTAGTGTCTAAACCATGTATATTCAAAACTTCAGTTTTCTGTGCAGTCTTTGGATTTATTCGTGTAGCTGTATATCTGCACTTGGGGAATAAATGTTAGTTACGTTGAGAATACAATACATACTACTCCTTTCACATCAGTAATCTACTTTTAATTAGTCTGCTTAAAGAAATGTAACTTTAGTGGTATTGAAGCCACATAGGTGTCTAAGGCTGAGGTAATTACATGTACTTTCCACCGGCTGCTTGTGCTTCATTTCTTGTGTTGTTTGTTACATAATAGGTAACACTGCTCCATTTTAAGGTTTAGTTGCCAGTTATTATTGAAGTTTTCAGTGCTCCAAATGTTTTTAAAGCAACTGGCTGCAACCCAGAAATTAACTTTGGTGTTTTCCTGTAGTAGAGTTGAAAAGACTTGAGTGTCTACTTGATTGTCAGGCTTATTCCTAACAATATAAATTTAATTTTAGTTTTTAAATGTTTTAGGTAACACTTAAAGAGCTGTTAAACATAACTGAGTAAATTTGATCAGAATATATACTTGCCATTGTCTGTTTGAGACTGTAGATACTGTTTTAAGATTTCATTATAAATCAATTATTAAACAGCATGAAACATATTAATTACAACCATAGTTTTGTAGGTAGAAGTGAAACTGCCGTGTCCTGTCAGTTCTGTTCAGGTGCTTCTTTGTAGGCTGTAGGAGAAATGTGAACAGAGAAGACTCAGTGCATGACTTCCACAGCTTTCGCTTTTGGACTATCAACTTCCAGTCGAAGCAGCTACAAAGTGTTGGAATAAGACCCGAAGATCTGCCAACGTGCAGAAATGGGCATTGCCTGGAAGCATACCTATACTGCAACTTCTGAAGTAGTGGGTTCAGAAATAAGCTATGCAAAACCAATACTGCAAACAGCCTTCTGGAGACATTAAATAAATCTATCATGATGTCAGTTCAGTTTTACTTTTACCATTTACTTCCATCACAAGCTGTAGTAATACAGACATCCCAAAGCCCTGTCAGTTTTTGTTGTCAGAGTAACACTGTGAATCTGCTAGGTATTTTTCTGTGTCTGATATGTATCTGTTAGGTTCATCACTTGCCAGTCCAAAGATGTCTGAAAGACTGGCCAATTTCACTTCCATTTATTATATCCGTACACTGGAGAATGTTCTTGACATGATTTTTGGCTCAGTTGTTGCTGCAAGTGTCACTCGCCCTCTGAAAGCACCTAGTCTGCGTGTCTTTCCTCAGATTCCTAAAAATACACATGAAATAAACATGATGACAGATTCTTCAGGTGCCACCCGAGCCTGATGTTTTGTTCAATCTCTTTGCTTTTTCCCTTTACCGTGAGGTATTCTTTGTACTTATTCTTCATATCTCAGAACTAGCATTTCCTTCAAGTTGCTCATCTGGAGCATGAACAAATGTGCTCAACTGTGCTGTGTCCACTCAGCAGGGCTCCTTTGGTCATTTGAGTTGTTCCTGGTTGTCCTTGAATTAGGAGTTCACAAATATTTTTTTCATTCTTTTGAACCCACAACAAAGGTTACCTTTTTTTGGTGGCGCAATGCATAGAATAATTTGAGCATGTCAACCCATATGTTGTAAGAATCCCATAGTTTTTTCTGCTGGACCTTGGATGCCATTATCTTTTTATAGGTAGCAGCTCTTTGATTCCATGAGTGCCCTTGAGGCAAAAAAGTGCTTTGCGCTTCTCTGTGAATTGCTGCAGCAGAAAAGAAAAAGCCACTGAAGTACAGGGGTATCCTTTTTCAGAGGAATTGCTGTTATATTGACATACCGTAGCTTAGGACTTGGGATCTAATGATACCAACGTAGCCATATGATCTTTAACTACTGCCAGGAAATCTTCATGAGCAAATGCCCTCAAAGCCATCTGTTCTACCCTGGCCAGAGTCACGATTGCTTGGAGGCACAGAAATAAGGACTGAGTAGTCAAGAATTGCAGTTAGTTGTCTTGCAACAGCTCTTTAATCATAGGATGCTCTTTCACCTTATATGTAATGCTAACAGATTGTCATTGAAGGGGTTGCTCCTGATCTTCTGCCACCCGCCCTCTCCTCCATGAGTCCAGCTTCAAAGTTGTGCTCTCGATTCTTTGCTGCATGTCTAGCAATTGCAAAGGCCCAAGGTGAGATAGTTTGGCTCACTGATAGGATGGAAAACTAGTGTTAGTTCTCTTTGAGATTGGTTTGCTGAACCAGCACGTGCTGCGGCTTCCCGATTGCTGGACCTGACACAAGTGGCAGAAGCACATGAAGTGATGGGAAGAGGTCAGACTACTACTTTTGGCAGCAGCTGGCCATTAATATAGATGAGATGTAATGTGAAACTGCATCTAGCTAGAAATAGAAGGCAGAAAATGATTGACAGTGCATCACTCGCACTAGAAACGTGTGAAGTGCAGAGATGATAATCCACAAACTAGGACAGACTAAGTAGATGTGGTAGGCAAAGCTTAGAAGAAAGGAACAGAGATCCAGAGGCTGTTCTCCTAAAATCTGCTTGTGAAGACCGCAGCAAAAATTTCAAGGGATGTATCTGTCCTGCGAGGTAGCCTGAAGTGAGTTTGATGTTTTTGGAGGTAATTCGGCTTTTGCAGATTTTCTGATTTGAGGTTTGTATTTTTTTTTTTTCTTTCCGTAGGTTAGGATTGCACTGGATATATATTCTGGAATTGTTTAAAAGTCATGGGGTCGTTCTGTACTCCAGAGGCATTGCAGTATTTTAGCAATGCTTTTGAAGCTGTGAAGGTGATTGCATTAGCAGGATTTCAGCCTGTGGGGAAGGCTCTTTGGTTTCATGAGCTGTCATGCGTTCTCCATACTGTTTTAGAATACTGAAACCTGAACTTTGTTTCTTAAAGCTGGCTTGACTTTTATGAGATCCGTTCATGTCTCCCCGTAGTTTTGTGTGCACTTTGAACAGAAAAGCCTTTGGTTGTGGTAGGCTCCATTGCAAGATGTGTTGGGGTGTTCAGTTGCAGAGTTGCTGAAGCTGGGAGGGCTCCTGGAGACACTCAGGACAAACCTGTTGCTCAAGGCTGGGTCAGCCAGAGCCAGTTGCGCAGGGCCAAGTCTGGTCACGTTTGTATACCTCTCGGAATGGAGACTCCACGACCTCCCTGGGCAGCGTGTTCCTGTAGTCCATCACTCTTACACTTAAAAGATAAGGAAAACCTTTTTTACTGTATTTCAGCTTGTGCCGATTGACTCTTGTCCTGTCACTGAGTGCCGCTGAGAAGAGGCTGGCTTCATCTTCTGGATGTCCTTTCATCAAATATTTATGTGCATGGATTGGATTCCCCTGAGCTGTCTCTTCTCCAGGCTGAAAGTTCAGGCACTCTCAGCCTCTCCTTGTCTGCCAGATACTCCAGTCCCCCAGTCATCTTTGTGGCCCTTTGCTGGGCTCTCTCCAGTCTGCCCATGCCTCTGTTGCGATCAGGGTGCCCAGCCCGGGTGAAAGCACAGCTCTGCAGAGCAGGACCTGGGTGGGGGTCCTGCTGGGCACCACGCTGGCAGTGAGCCAGCGATGCACCTTGTGCCAGAGAAGGCCACCAGCCCCCTGGGACGCGTCCAGAGCGCTGCCAGCAGGGTCACCAGCCCGTCCTTCATCGCTTTGTCTGTGAGGCTGTCATGGGAGGTGGCACGGCAAGGCTCGCTGCGGCAAGGTGAGCAGCATCCCCTGCTCTCCCCTTGCCCACCACGCCAGTCCTCTCATCGAGGAAGGCTCAGGGGGTGGTCAGGCGTGATTTCCTGTGTGTAAGCCCACGCTGACAGCTCCCATCGCCTCCTCATCCTCCGTTGTGTGTTGGGAAATGGTGTCCAGGAGGGTTTGCTCCATCACCTGCCCTGGGGTGGAGGGCAGGCTGGCCAGCCTGTAGTTCTCTGGGTCCTTCTCGAAGAGGGGAATGATGTCTTTTCCATCCTGAAAACTCATAAAAGGCAACAGACAATTCAAGTGGGATTGAAACAACAGGGTCCAGCATTTTTATATATATATTTTTGATATATAAATCATGTAAATATCTATGCACATGCACACACATATAAATCATATAAGGTGTATATGAATCCAGAGGATGCTGCATGGTTTCAGAGCAGAGACTGGAGCGTACCCTGTACTGCTTGTTGAGGATTTCAACACAGGAATCTTGCTTTTCTGAATTGAGGTGAGGGGCTGGTTGTTCCCCTTTGTCCCAGCAGGCCTCCTGCATGTCCTTCTGGCTGGTGCAAATTCTTGACAGTGGCTGAAAGGAAAGCCGTGCAGTTGGGGCTGGGGTTTTTTCTCTTGTGCGCAGTGCTTCAGCCGTTATACCATGGTGGCCTGTGTTTGCTTGAACTCATGCTGTCCTGAATTCACAGTAAAGTGGATGCTGCGTTTCCCTCAGGGCCCCTGCGCGATCTGCTGGTGCTGTAAGAAAGCAATGTCTCAGCTATATTTGCTTTTCCAGAAGTGCTGTTGTGCTTTGAGTTCCAGGTATTTCTCAGGGCACAAGTATTGTTACACCACGAGCCTCTTCTCACTGACCGTGCTCATCTCTCTGGTCTGGGAGGCACGGCTCCCTGGTGCTCCCGTTATCCTTGGCTTCTAGGCTCTCTTTTCTTCCTGCGCTCCCTCCTGGCTTGAGGCCGATCCCCAGGGCTTTCGCCCCAGGCTGGGGCTGGGCTGGAGCCTGTCCCAGGCATGGGCCAGCCAGAACTCCACAGGGGAATTGTCCCTGCGAAGTCACCTGTAAGCGCACAAACTGCTTCCTGGCGGAGAGCCCCTCGACGTGCCCGTCAGCAGCTCACGGCAGGAGGAGAGGAGAGCGGTTATTCAGCCTTAACCGTAGCATTAGCACTAGGTAAGGAGGAAACTGGCCATTAACAAATGCAGGTTGAATCCTGGAAGGAGTCTTTTTTTGTCTTCAGGAGTGTTAGCTTGTGTAAGAACCTTCTAATAGTGATGCATTCTAATAGCTGGGCAGAAAGAACAGTTTTAAGATGCCATTTGCAAAATTTATTATTTACTTAATAACATGGTTTATCCCTTAGAGTAGGTTATTTTAAGGGCTTTCTAGGAGGCTAAATCCAGCTCTCTGTTCCTATGAGGGCAGAGTCATTTCTGGAATAGTGTTTCATCATAAGTCAGGAGTATACTTTTTCCCTTCCTATCTTCACCAGCACCACCTCTGCTTTCCTGTCTCCATCCCAGGGCAACTTGGAGTTCAAGTCACTTGATTTTGGTGAGAGCAGTCCATGTTGTAGTGAGGAGTTGTTAGCCGAATCTTGCAGAGCTGGATGCAAGGTACTCTGCTGCTGCTGTGCTACATCAGTACGCTTTTAGAAGGGGACACTGGGATTCCAGAAACCTTTGCGTGAGGATGGGGTCTCCACAGCTTGCCTCCTGGTCTCGCTTGAGGCTCGGTGTGCTCGTAAGGGACTTCATGCCCTGGAAGAGGCTCCCATGGAATGGGGGCTGGGGAGCCACATGCTGCCTTGTACAGGGAGACAGGGAGCAGCCTCTCCGCGGCTGTTTTGGCTGGCTAGGTTGTTGCAGTTTGTGCACAGTTCGGCTTCAGCTGGGTGTCTGTTTTGCTCTCTTTGGATGGTACAGATTCCTCTTGCTGTTAGTGCTGGCTAAAATCTGCATTCAAAATGCTCATTTCTTTCATATTTGCTGTGAGAGAATTATTAAGGACGACTTCGTCTTTATTTTAAAGCTTTCTAAGATACTTCTTAATGATGTTTGTCTTTCTCTTATTTTTTCTTTGCACCAAACATGAAATGTTGTCTACCTTATTCCCAGCACCGTCTGCCAGAAATAGCTTGAATTTGCTTGATTTCCCACCTGTGATTGCTGCAATGGACATGCTGAGACTTTGTTAATTTGCACTGATAATTATATATTGCCTGTTATGCGTCGTCCGGTTTTGCAGCTTTATCAGACAAATGAAACATACCAAATAGAAATTGGTCGTCGCTGGCTGATTTTGATATTCAGAGTTAGCTCAGTATATACGAGTAATACTCCACACTGGAATTTTTTTTTTTTTAAGATAGTTTGGAGAGAAAGATTTTTAAACTAGTTAGTAGTGAAGCTTAGTGTGCAACTTCATTTTGCAAAGATGTTTTTAGTACTTACCCACCTAACATAAGTTTCAGTCTAACATGAATTTGTTCAGATGAGTTCTCTTGGCTGTTTTGGGCACTACTGCCTTTTAGAGCTAACACTGCCTAAAAAGATATTTCTTGCAAGTCAGCAGTGATGTCGCACATAAACTAAAAACATATTTGGATGTTAGTAAGTGTGGTAAAAATAAACTGTAGTGTCTCTACCTGAAGACAGTGTATATATTCTATATTTTCTTTAGACAGTATCAAACTAGTACAAGTTCTTACTGGAGTTTAAATTTGCCAGTGAGTAACATAATACTTTGTTTTAATTTTGGATATAATTCCGGGTGTACAGATTTTTGCACTTTTAGTAGGAGTACAGTCAAGATACAGGATTACACATATGCACAAGCATGTATGGAGAATGTACAAATTGAAGCTTTCCAAATTATTTCTTGGCCAAATGCAGGCAGTTTTTCATGAAGACAGTATTGTATATTATGTAAGATAACAGTATCCTTGATACCAAGCAATATATCAGTTTCCAAAAGGTGGTGGAGAAAGGGTTACCGCAGCTCTGTAAAGTAAAAAGTCAGTCTTTCTGACTTTGAAAAAAGACTCCATTAGGTATGTTCCTGAAAGCAATCGAACCATTTGCTTGAATTTTGAAAACAAATGAGGTTCGCATGTCTGTCATGCAAATGTGAGCCCAGGAGGTTAAGGATTGGCAAAGTTGCAAGCAAGGGAAAGCAGAATTTTATAATAGATGATGTTTGTTCTGGTGAAATGTAAGGTTACCAAATATGGTAGCCAAAGGATCTCTGTTACATGAAGATTGTTGTGAAAGTGTGATTTTTTTTTCCTATGTTTCAAAAAATACACTTGTTTTGTAGTCTGTGATCACGTGGGTTTGCATTATACTTGGAAGAAAGTCTGGCTTGCAGAATAATTTGTGGTTTTTGTTGTTTGTTTTTTTTTGTCACAGTTTTGTTAGAGATTAAATTGCTTTTTCCCTTTGTTCTGTGAGGAATCCTCATTGTGGCTTGTGATTATCTTTTAAAAGTGTGTATCAATTTAAACATAAATGGGATATTTGTATTGCGTAACATGCAGTTTCAAATATGAAGACTAATTTATTTTACACCTTTTCAAATCTGAAGAATGATTTGTTTTCAGTTGCGCTTCCACTGTCAATGTAATCTGGCATAACCTGGGCTGTGGAAAAAGGGATTTAGTACTCAGGGTTAGAACAGAGCTGGCTCTATTAAAAACTAACCTATCACTGCTGTTGGGTTTCAGTTTTGCATTGGCACAAAGGAAGGAGTGGAAATGAGTAGTTAGGGCAATGCTGCTTTCTCTCCGTCTCCATCTGGCAGTAGCACCAGTTTATGCCGTACTAAGTTGGTTGTGGAATTGTAATATTATTTTCAGAATGAATTGTTTTGCTTCATTTTATACTTTCATGAACTCAGTTATTGCATCACAAAATGGGTGGTGCTTCCAGTTATTCTTGCTGAAATAGAGCAGCGATATAGATACATAAAGCAGAAAATGAATGCTCTTTACCTTAAATTGCTTGAGCATGTTTGTGGTGCTGTATTAGTAAGTATATTTGCAGTGACTTGCTCATTTGTAACCTTTTGTGTCAGATGAATTATTGAATTAAGTTTGTACACATTCAACATAGAAAAAATAATTTCCTCTGTTTTCTTTTTTTAGCCTTCTGTTGAGTCTTCAAGTCCAGGTAAGTATTTTTAATATTTCCTAAACTCATAAGGCAAGAGAGTACCCTTGAAAAATTCTTTTTGCAGCTCTCTTCCAGTTGGTAATCTGAAGATATAATTTGATGAATAGGTTGGTGGCAATCTTGGTTCAAGTAGTGACTGCTTTCTTCCAGCCTGCACCAGCACAAGTTTCTATACAGTAAAATACACTGGGGAACTGATTCTGTTCTTTGCAAAGCTGCACCAACACGTATTTGGGAATGCAGGCATGTTCTGAGGAGCACGATGTGAGCAGGTGCTGGCAGCATGGAAGAGACTGCTGCATCCAGCGATACAGTCACTGTCCCTCTAGGCAGGACTACCTTTTAGTGTTAAAAGTAAATGCAGAGTCAAAAGGTAAAGGCACTGTAAGCTCTCAAGTATTAGATACACCATTGCTGTATGTTTTTATCCATAATAACATGAAGAACAAAAGCAGCAAGAAAAGCAGTATTTTTTTCGTCACTGGATTACTAAAAATGGGGGTTTTCGTGACATCTGCTTTTAAAGCTGGTTATTTTCTGATATTCCAGTATCCCAGAGCTACTGGGTATCTAGTAGTCAGCCTAAGTGTAAATTACAAATATCTATTTTTTTATAGTTTGGTACCACTTTAGTTAGTGTTATTTATGTCCAAGGTTTTTGGCATCCTACTTGTGGAAAAGACTTCTCTTGTCTCTTGAGCTCTTATTTCTTTCAGAGAAACAATCGATCACTTCAACACTTCAAACTACAAAGTATAGTTAACCCTAACCCTTATAGTTAACACTTCCCTCTTGCACCCATAGTATTGATACAGTTTTCAAGCTTTGGAAAATGAAACTTAAATTGTTCATGGAGACAAGTAGAAAAACATTAGCAGAGCTAGAATTAGAAATCAGGTATTGCTGAATTACATCAAAATGCTGCATCTGCCAAACCGTTCATCCATTCATTTATTTTTCATTGTCACAAAATCTAAGCAGATTTTTTTACAAAGAGCTGAAAAAATCATGGGGAAAAATAGCTAATGATTCTGCATCAGAAATAAAATCTGTATAATTGTGAAGCTTACTTTAGGTTTAAATTCTGGAAAAGTCATTAGATTGTCTTCGTAGTTGTAAACAAGAAAGCTTGCCAAGTATCAAGGAAACAACTGCCCTTAATTTATATTTTGAGTATATCTACTCCCGGTAGAACTCTTGATTCAAACAGATTTATGATTATTTAGCAATTAAATCTTCAAAAACTGAACATTTAAAAAACATTTAACTAGGGACCTGATGTCCAGGTACTTTGAGAACTGGCTGGTTAAACGGTATCTCCTGGTTCTTTTTTCCTTGATCTCTTACCACCCAAAGGACAGCTTTCACTGTCCTCTGAATAATGCGATTGGCTTTCCCTGAGATAAATGATTGAGGGAGTCTGAAGATATTTTAATTTCTCAATATAATTTGAGTATTAAAATGTCACCAAAATAAAAAACTAAACTCTAACTAAAAAAATTCTTTAAAATGTTTTCTATCAGGAGGTTCAGCAACATCTGATGACCATGAATTTGATCCATCAGCTGATATGCTGGTGCATGACTTTGATGATGAACGGACATTAGAAGAGGAGGAAATGATGGAAGGAGAAACAAACTTCAGTTCTGAAATAGAGGATCTTAACAGGGTAGGTAGCATTAAGTAGTCAAAAAAAAGTCAAACCACAGCCCACAGTCTCACACAAAACATATGCAGGTTTTTTCCCTTGCATTTGGGATTAAAAAAACAAGCCACCCATAAAACCCTAATAGGCAAATAATGTAGATGGGGGAAAGGGGCTGAGCTAAATTTGCAGTTGTCAAAAGTTGGGAAGAGGAAACTGGTACATAAATACTTAATAATGTATGACACTATACTTGTTTAGTTTCTTTTTGCATATATGTACTGGTGTGTGATTTGCATTTTAGAGCTAATTTAAGTTAAAGTGTGCTCTGACTAAACGTGTATATTCCAGTGTTACTATTTTCTAAAACTTTTGCACTTGTTTAGTGCATATAGATTTTGATTTAAAAAAATCCAATAATTTTACATTCCTTTTGCATTTTTATACAAACATTCATATAATACTTCAGTGGAGAAGATAGGCATGTCTTCATTTTTTAGGGCAGAGGAAGCAGAGATATAGATTAAGTGATTTGCTCAAAGCAAAAAGTTGTCAGCAGAACTTGGATTAGAACTCCCACGTATTGATAATAGTGATAAATCTTAAAATGTGTATCTTCTGGAATAATTGCATTCTAGATTTATTTGGCATTTTGAGACTATGCTGTCACTTATGTACTGCTTTAAATTACTTCTCAGCCAGGAATAATATTCTTAAACTACAAACTAGGTTCATTATACATGCAAAGTAATACAGATACTGTCTGTGACCTCATTGGCTGAAAAGGCTGCCGGAACAGATCATTAATGATTTTTAAATGCATATTTGATGTACAAATCCTGTTTAGCATAAGTAATTGTGCCAGTATGACATTAAATTCATTGAGGACATTTAATCTACATTTTGCATGTAAATGATAATTTCATTCTGGTAATTTCAAGTTTTAATATTAAGCGGTAAACATAAAGATAAATAAATTGCATGTGAATCTAGATATGCTTCATTTAGATTAATTGAGAAATGGAGCTCTACATATATGTCATTTTTTTAAGTTGAAAATATGTTTTTTTCTTCATAATTTGTGAGGAGTCAACATCTGGTTGTATGATTCTATCACCACATTACAATGCTTTGTTTATAAGTGTATTTCAGCAATCAGTATATTCCCTCGTATCTCAGTTGTCGGGGCTGCAAGTTACGATTTCTGCATGTGTCAGCTCTTGTGTGGTCAGGACAGTGACCGATGTTATAACTTACATTCAGATTGCTCCCTGTGCTTCTCTTCTCTAGAGTGTGCTTTTACAGGCTGGCACAGAAACTTAGTTTATATGAGTATTGTAGGTAGAGCTTTCACTGACTTTCAGGTGCTTCCACACCAGCAGGATCTTGCTGGAGACCCATGGTTGTTTCTAGCTGTGGGATGGCAGGCCACACATCAAGGCTTGCTTCTCTCTCCCTTTTTTTTTTTTTTTTAAATTTCTCTCTCTCTCTCTCTTTTTTTTTTTTTTTTTAAGTCGTGCCTTTTCTTAGACATGGATGATAGACAATCTAAATTTCAAAACTATTGTCAAGACAAGTACTATCTTGTCTTTTTCTTTCCCCAGACATTTACACATATTACTTCAGATTTCCCCCAGGCTGTGAAAGTGCCTGATTTACTAGTGCAGCTCCTTCAGAGATGAGATGGCAGTCAGGTTTTGCAAAAGAATTCCTGAACCTTAGTGATGTAACTCCTGAGTGTCATAAAAATTACACATTCCTCTGAGGATGAGGATCTTTTCTGCTCATTGTTTGAAACTCTGGTGAATCTGTAATACTTGAGGTTGATGTCTAAATAGCAGTGCTGTGTCTGTGTTTGGAGAAGTTGCCCCCTATGCTGCTCTAGTGTAGGGAAAAAATACAGTCCCGTGGGAGCAGAACAGTAAGTGAAGGGAACAAGAAGTACAGGATTTGGTGGTTCTTAGTGATGTTTCTTGAAAGGTAAAAATGGGCAGTAAGGCTATCTGCGATGTAGTGCAGCAGGCTGTCCTTGATCATATCCAGACATGCATTCAGTAATACTGTTTTTGTTTGTAGGAACATCCATACCAGATCCGACCAAAGTCCTGGCTCACCAGTATTCTTTCTTCAGCAGCCCGAGGAACAGTGCCCAGGAAGCTGTGCCTAGGATGAGGCGCATCTCTTGTGTTCTGGGCATAATCTGATGCTGCAGTTTTTCAAAGTGCAGGAAACTTGGCTGCATACTTTTGGTAGTAGGGAACTGCATTTACCCTCTGCCTCGGAAGTAATAAAGGACCAGGCCCCAGCAAACTGCAGAAACTCAATTTCCTCCTACTCTTAGCTAAGCTGACAAAACAAAGCAGTGGCAGGAGGGAGTGTCCAATGGAGGATGTGATGAACGTGGGGCCCAGTTCTTGACCTCTGTGCTGCCTCATCTGTGGGCAGAGCACTGCTGGGTGGTGCGCACGTGGTGAGCTTTGCCCAGGGTGCTGTGTGTGGTGCCTCCCTGCACTACTTAGAGATTTTTTATGCCTTTGACTCTCCTCCTTTTTCCATTTGTTGTTCTACATAATCACTTGGTTTCTTCCTCTGGGGACCCACTTTTCAGGGAGGCCTCTTGGGTTTTCTTAGGGTTATACAACAGCATCCTTTTCTCTTTAAATGAGAGATCCACACATGGAAGTACACACAGTTTCTCCCAGATACTCTTACAGCATCTAGCAGGGTACAGTTCAGGCACGTATGAAACAGATGTTGTCTTTTTGTCTGTAATGCCTCTCGGTATTGTTTTTCCCCTTCCATGGATTTGTCCATTTGATTTTTAACCTCTGTAAACTTTGTGTCCACGAGGCATGTGGCAGTGTTGCACAGTTCATTTAGCGTAAGAAATATGTTTGTTTTTTTCAGATGTGTTTTGTGTTCATTTCAGTGGTTGCCCCTGAGGTCTTTAATTAGAAGAGTGTAGTCATTTGTATCTACCTTCTGTGTGCTCCTTATGATACTGGTCTCTGCTATATCACTCCGCCTCACCTCTACTCCAGATACAAGATTTATAATCCATTTCTTGTTATTAAATGTCTTCCACGTGAGAAATTTCTATGCCATTGATTATCCCATGTAATTTTTTTTAACCTCTGTTTCTGCAATATCCTGGAAGAATACAGAAATCGTGATTCTGGTACCAAAAGTATTTTATCTTTGAGAGTTGCTGGCACTTGGAGCTTTTTGAATTGTAGTGGACTATTTCAAGGCTCTACCTAGGAAAAACGTCCTAAATACAATACCACTTTCCTAAGCAACATATAGTAAGCCACATGTTGTGTAATTCACACATACCTACGAATCGTAGTAAAAGTTCTTTCTAATTCTCAATCTGTATCTACAAATAGGATAGTGGTGAGGAGCGCTTCATGAAAGTGTATTACTTTCAAAAATGTACTGGAGAACGTTTGTTTGGATAATAGGATTTTTCTGACAACTGTACCGTAAGGTTTTAATTAAGATTACAGTCCATTCATGTTGTCCATGTTAGTAAAATGTGAGTTCCCCACTTCTGAGAGTTCATTCCATAAAACAAGAGAATAGGGACCAAGAAGTCAAGAGGGAAGGTGAGGAGTTTTAGGTCCACATGGTCTGCATCTACTGTGTATATAGCTTAACCAAAGACTGGCCCAATAAGTGGCTGAAAGGCTTAGTTCTTTGAAGTAAAATAAAATAAAATACATAGACGATGAGTACTGGTAGCCCATGTGTTACTCTTACTTTTCCACAGCAGAACTAACTGCACTTGCATTTTGTAAAAGGTCCTGTTAGTGAGTTTCCAGAAAATAGAGAGGTGTTGATCAATGAAGGCCCTTAGCAAAGGAGTTCAGTGGCGGAAGCGTAGGGCCAGAAGATAACTAAAAATCTGATTGTCAACCGGGACTTACATTACATACTAAGAAGCAGTATTTGGAGCAGACATACACCTCTGAATAATAAACAGGATTTGATCTTGTAAGAGAAGTAATTTTAAAATGCTCTCTGCGAGTTTCTGCTCTGAAAAAATCTCTTTAGGGATTCCATATATTGCCCCTGAAGACAGGATACTGAGGTATTAAAAGTACTAAAGTAACTAATTTGCAGACCTGGCAATTAATAATTTATGTTAATAAAGTGAATGCAATTGATAACAGTTTAGGAGCCACTAAACTTGAGATCTGACTGTATCGTTTGAAATATCTCTTCAGAGCGGACCACAATTCTGTATATAAAGAATTTTAAATGTGCACATATTTTAGTAGATTTGCTTCCCAACTGTGTTTGCTTTTGTAGACAACTAGATTAAAAGCTTTTTGTTTTTAAATGAGGAAATATATATGTATGTGTAAACATTACTGTCTTTGCCTGGATATCAGGTGATCCTGAATATAAAGCGATCCCTCACCCCTATCATGGGATCGTAATAGAAGCACCTTTCTTACATACATAACCAGATGTGACCTGCCACATTACAGTGCTTGTGTTTTGGTCAAATAGTAGCAGGCAGATATCAAGGGAGGGGATAGGGCATGCAGCCCTCTGGTGCCCTTTTAATGAACTTTATGGACCCTTTGAGAGTTTGTGGCGTGCGAGGTCCGCTATAAATTTATAAAGGATTAGGAAATGAAAAGTTGCACTGCATAAAAAGACATACATTCTTCTTAGGAGCCAAAACTTCTGACTGTCCATTCATTTTAGAGTAGGCATTCATAGTGTACCTGATCATCAGCCGTCTGTTTTTGTTGTGTTACGTTTAAAATGCACACCGTTAAGCTGTAGAGCAATGTAGGATGTGAAATATTTTTGTTAAATCTCCAACTTTGTTTGGATGTTTATCAGGAAAGTGATATGCCAATCCAGGAGCTACTTAGCCTTTATGGCTATGATGGCACCATTCCACTCCAAGAAGATGATGATGATGAAGATGATGAAGAAGAGGAGGAGGAGGGAGAAGATGATGATGATGTTGATAATGATGACAACAGTGGCTGTAGTGGTGAAAACAAAGTAAGTGTTTACACTAATGTGAAACTGATTTTCATGCTGCCATTGTGTTCTAGACGACTACTCAAGGTGCCAGACCACAGCAGAAGTAATTCATAATATAGTTGATTTCAGATGCTTTGTGTACTGAACTCTGATACTTATTCTTAGTTGCCCATCTGTATTTCTCTTAATTGCTCTTGATTTCATCTGTATCATTCCAAACTGTTGCTGAGGCAAATTAGAGTGCATGTATACATCTAGCATCATGTAAGAAGGGATTGTAATTGTCCTTCAGAAATACTGTGTGGCTTAAAAACTGAATTTTTAAATGCCTGAAGGTGCCTTTATAGATATGGCTGAATAATTGTTTCAAGATGAAAAGCTGATCTACTGAAACTGAACAGTGAAGTGTGGAGCTGAATTAAAAGATGCATCTGTGAGCATTGGAGGTTACTGCAAGTTTTCTAACTTCAGCATTTTAAATTATATTTTTTCAGTCTGGCAGTAATTGCCCTGCTTGTACTTAAATTGTTGATTAATGCTTCAAATATCTTTGCAGAATGTATAGTTTTAAATTTAACATCTTTAACATACTACCCTGTGTGCTCTTAAAATAAATCATCTGCTTTTAGAAGGGTCTTTTCTACTCGTGTATGTCATACGTATTTGTAATAATCCTGTTCTGTCATAGGCACAGCTGTAACTTCTCCATTACTGGTGGCATTCAGAGTTGCTTCCTGAATTCCATTAAAATATGAAAACCTTTGTACTGTCACTAACAAAAAATCATAGGCACTAATGGAAGTTGAATTACCTAATCTGGGTTTAAAAAGGATACATTTTCTTCTTTGATATTTTACCCATTTTAGAATGTCTGGAATGAGATAGAAAGATGAGGAATGACATAACTGATTCCAAAAATGAAGTTCTTAGGATTTACACACTCCCTTGTTACATGCTATAAAAGATTGCTGTTTGTATGGGTTGAACAGTTCAAAAAGAAGAAAGATACATAGTTATATTACATTAGGAAAACTTAAGAAGGTGGAGAAACTTACATAACATGAAATAGGCAAAATTAAAGTAAGACACAGAAGTGTTTAATTTTATTGTGCACAGTAGTACTCCTGAAGTCCCACTTCCTTCTTATGTCCTTGCAACTTAATTACTGACACAACTTCCATCTTCTGTGTTTTCATGACCTCCTCTATAGCTCTCCAGTTCTGTTACTAGCTGATTTAAGATAGTGTCTGTCTTTTCTCTTAAATGGATAAAATCCCAATGTCTGTCATTGCTAAGATGTTAGCAGCAAGAGGAGTCATCTTTGTCCCCCTGTAGGGGACCAACACTTTGCAGTATGCTGCAGAAGCAAATGCATTCCTGCCCATCAGCAGCCACGGTTCACAATCTGGTACAGTAAACGCAGCCAGTGGTTCAGCCTAATTGCAGGCTTGGAGCTGTCGTTGAACTAAAAGTATGTGTTCACTTATTCTACCCCAGCTTTGATAGGGTTGGAACAAAGGCGATGGGGAGGACTGGGCAGAAAGAGAGCTAGCTACTAACCTGTTACGATTGTTTGCCTTGGGCTATGAGAATAAGGGCTCTAGAAATACTTGCATGCTTTTAGCAGAGAGGCAGTAAAATACATCTGTGGGGGTGGAATAGTTTTATAAATCATTCAGGCTTTCTCTGCAAATGCACATCTTTCTACAGCTTTTTTAGCTGTACTGCACTTAGCTGTTTTCTATTTTTAATCCGCTTTAAGCTGCACATGTGATAACACTCTGCTTCCTGTTAAAGGTACACATAAACGTGTTGCGCTTTATGCCTCTGTGTTAGAGCTAGCAAGCATGAGTCCTTACAACGTAGTCATAAAACCCATAAATGACGTAGACAACATACATAGTAGGAAACTAATATATTCTTTAATGTTTGTTATTTTAATTCCCACTAATTGTAATAATTCCCATTTTTGTTGTGACGTCTAATAAAGGAACTTGCTCTTATTTTTCATCTTTTGGTGACTCAATTTTGTACGTACACATAGCATATTGAGTTTACTGATACACTATTCCTGTAGGGTTGAACCACACTATTGACATTTATTTTTATGGAATGTACCATTTCCATTTGATTGAGAAAAGTATAGCCATTAAATAACTCCTACTCTTTTTACTGAAAAATCGTAAGGAAGGGCTTTAAAGAATGAAGTAAAATTTAAAGTTAAAGGAAATTAAATGAAAACTGGAGGGATTTGCTTGACTTATTTTACAACTAGACATGATATTTAACTGTGTTTCTGATTTGTATGTTAGAATCTGAGTATTAAATCTGATTTGCTTAAAATCGTCAATAAATAATACAATGTGCTTACACATTTGTTATGGCTCAGTCTGAACAGACCACAATCTGTACAGTCACTTAAAGACGGATAGATAAAGGATGTTTGGTTTTGTAAGTTGACAGCTTTGAAAAATATATTGCCAAAATAGTGTTTGTCGCACACAAGGTATAGCTGATCTCCTCTTTGCTTCCTTATATTTAAGGAGGAGACCATAAAGGATTCATCAGGTCAGGAAGATGAGACACAGTCATCTAATGACGACCCAGCACCATCTGTTGCTTCTCAGGATCCACAGGAGATAATTCGCCCTCGTCGATGTAAATATTTTGATACAAGTATGTCCAGTTTAGTACTAAGCACAGTTATCTCAATATAATTGACCTTTGCATATGAACAGCTTAGTTAACACAGTACTCTGTTTCTGAAATACGCATCTAGATACCTATGAACATGTGTTTGTTTTCTTACCACTGTTCTGGATTATCATTACACTCAATAGGGAACAAAAAAATCCTATTTTTAGCTGAATGCTATATCTTCTCCCCAGATAAGGCACTCTGTATGAGGGTAGATATTCTCTCTTCTTAAAGGATTGTATTTGTGGAAAATTTTAAATTTCTACAGTTTTGAAAAAGCATGCTCCCAGACAGTGTAACTCCTTTCATTACATTACTCCTGGCATTGTAACAGTCCAGTTCGTGATCCCACAAACTGGCTTGTACGGATGTGCCCTTTAGAAGAATTTCCTTGCACATGGAGTCCAGGTGCAGTAAATGGCTTCAGAGACCAATTTGCACAATGAGGAGGGTGATCTTTCTAATACTCCCCTGTGGAATCTGTAGCCTGTACATTGCTACATTGTGCAACTGCAGCATTTCTGTGGAACTTTCAGCAGGGGTTCAGCAACACCTGGCTGTTCAGGGTGGTATTACCTTACTGTTGTAGCTGTCAGTTCACACTAAGGACATAGGTAAAAATATTTGCATTTCAACTAGATAATCACTGCACAGCATGTGATTATCATGAGAAGGCCAGGTGGCATTAGTTTATGTACTTATTCAAAGAAGGTGAGAGTCTGGATTAATGAAAAAGTAAAAACTGAAATTTACTAGAAATAAAACCTCAGATTTCTTTAAAATCACTAATGCAGAAAACAAAAGGAATGAAATCTGAAAAAGGCCGATAGATTGTTAAGCCTGAAGTAATGAAGAGGGGGATAACAATGAAGAAAATTTATTTCAAGAATTCCACATTTGATACTATGGCCAGCATTGTGGACTGATTATTTTCCCTTGTTTTGTTAAAAAAAATTGGTTTTGCATCTGTTTGAGACTGTTGAACTAGTGTTACGTAGCTGTCCCCTTAGACAATTCTCATTTCTGTGGCAATCTTACTTAGTGGGATCTGAACCTTTTAGTAGCGAGCTATCAGGAGGGCCATTTGGACAACAGATATTTTACCTTTCACTTTTATATACATACTGGTCATCACTGTCAATGTTGTTTAAATTCCTGCTGTACTATGTTTTAACTAACACAATTTAAAGCAAAGATTCCTTCTGATATCTTACACTTGATACTTACTAGTCATGACATAATAGAAATACAATTTTTTAACCTGTAATTAATGCAATTTTTTAATCTGTAGTTTATTTTAATCCAAAAATGTCAAGGAAGCTCAGCATGTAGCTATGCAGAGGATTGCAGATATCTTAAATGAACTCTTATTTTTAAATCTTAGCATAATGCAAATGCATTGAACTAGCTTTTGGGTTTTTACAGTGTTGAGCTGTATATAAATTGTAATTTAATGTACAAATCGTTTTAGTGCCGATGCTGTCGCTTGCCATATATATAAACAGGTATTGTGGTTGCTTTCACTACGCTGTGAAAGGCAGCTGCCCAATCTCACGATCTATTCTAAGCACTACTGTGCATCTCTGAGCAGTACATCCAAGCCTATTAAATCCCAGTAAGACAGAGAAAAGCACACTTGCGGATTTCTTGCATGTTGTGCTGTAGTTTACCTTAAATTCAGTGACAGCTGCTGTAAGGGAGAAAGAACAGCAGTAACAAATCTGGGAGCTCATTGAAAATGGTGTTGAAATCCACGTGTGGATGCTGAATGTCCGCAGAAAAATACGTTCAGAAAGTAAATGTTTGTAGTAAATTTGAACGTGGATCGTCTCAACTGATTCAGAGCTGGATAAGGGAAAGCAAACTTTCATTAGGAAGTGTTAAAAGTGATGGATGTATTCATTTGTGCCTTAACTTTTCAAAGCCTGTTGTGTATCTTAAGCCGTTCTAAGCATGAACATTGAGTGGGTCATTTTTAAAGCAGTCAGCACTGGAGCATTTAGTCCTGCCACTCGCCCTGCCATTTGCACTTGCGTGGCGTTAGATAAGATGGCAGGGAGGCAGAGCAGGGCTGCTGTGCTGCTGGAGGGTGTGCTCGTGTCCTCTCCTCACCCTTTGCTGCGGCACTCCCAGGAGCTCACTGAGACGTCCTGGGCTGCCTCACTCAGCATGGGCTCCATCGTGGCTCGTTCTGTGTAAATGTTGGAAAATGTCTTGTAGATAGTGAAATAGAAGAGGAATCGGAAGAAGATGAAGATTATATTCCCTCAGAAGACTGGAAAAAGGTAAATATTAAGGGCTGTTAAAAAAACCTCTGTGTTCCGTGAATAATGAACTGATCTGTTACCTAGAAACTTGGAGCTCTATATACCACACAATTTCTCTCTGTTTTTACCCAACAAATAAAAGTGGTTTTATAGTAATAAGTGTTTAAGACCTCCCCAGACAGTGAGAAATATGTTTCTATGTAGTGCTTGTTTACTGATTTTAGATTTTGAACAATGAAAGCTTGAGAGATAAAGGATGATACAGTCATATTTTCTTTCGCTAAAAAAAACTGCAAGGCTGTGGTTGCTTAACTTTTTGCTTTTGTTATTTCAAAACAGGAAATCATGGTGGGCTCTATGTTTCAAGCTGAAATTCCAGCTGGCATATGCAAATACAAAGAGAATGAAAAAGGTGAGACTTGGCACTGTTGCCATTGTCGCTTATGTTTGAGTTCATTTTCTAATAGGGAAAAATAAAAGATATGTTTGACTTAATGTCATTTGTGTTGCTCCTTCAAATGAAAAATAGAACCGTAATCTCAAACGGTAGTTTATCGTGTACTTCACCATCAAAGTTTGAGACTTGGAAGGGGAAAAGAAAGATTATATTGCTGGCCTGTCAAGCCCTTGTATTCTGATTTGGTAATTTACACAGACTTTTCATATGGATTATGTTCATCTTTTCACCTGTTGTAATTTGTTTATATGAAACATAGTAAAGAAATCGTATTGGTGGAATTGGATTAACATGTTAAAAGAGGCAAAATGGTACCAGCAGGTTTGATTTTCATGTTTTGTAACTCTTCATTCAGTATTAAAGAACGTCTTATTCTACTTTTGGGTTTTTTTCCAGGAACTCTTTTTTCTCCTCGCAGCCAGAGCCTTTGGCAGTACACTGTCAATATAATTGAGTAAGGAAAGGTACACACAGTTTAAACCCAGCTGTGAGCTCGAAAGAGGAAATTTCCCCGCTCATTCAACCCATTACTAAGAATTCCTTAACACTGCAGGTCAGTTTGAGACTGCAGCTTTTATTTAAGTTAGTTTTCAAACTAACCAGCAGAAAACTCACTGCTTTCTTAGAATCTGAGAATATACTCAGGTGGTGGCAATTGTCTTGCTTCAAGCTCCAGGTTGCTGTAGCTACGCTGTAGCGTGATCAAACTAAAAAGAGTGTCAATATTGCCGTTGACTGACAGCAGGCTGACAGTGAAGCTGACACATTCTGTCAGCTCTGGACTTGGTAGCCAGAGAGGTTGAAGAGAATGTAATTTAAAACTATGTGAGAAGTCAGGAGCTTCTGTTAAAAATGGGAAACAGTAAATTAGAAAATATCTGCTTTTTACTGTGAAGAAGTTGCTCCTTGTATACTTTCTTTCCACTGTCTAAAAGTAGAGTTTGAATTATGTATTTACCTGAGATGAGGCAAATTATGCTTTATGGATCAGTCACCTGCTCTTACTGGTATTTACTCAGCTCTAAATGGCTTCTGGCCTCCAACAATAAAAAGATATAGCTGTTTTATGCATTGCAGTAACCTATATAAAACAGTTTTTCATAGTCTTGCACACAGCTCTTCACAGAATGAAGAACCTACGTCATGGGCAAAACTGTTGCAGGGGAAAGTTAAATTTTCACTAATGTTCTAGGATTGGTCTAGTTTTATGTTCCAGTGGGGTTTGATATCTTTTGCCACTTCTTTTCCTTTCTGCTGTTCTGGATTAACTTTTTGACAGGACTCCAACTGGAATATTAATGAAACTTAGAGTTGAAAAATAAATGTCTGAGACTATGTATTTAGTACTTTTATGTACATATCCCATCTTCTTTGTTTTTCTCTTAGAAGGCTAGTTAGTCCTCTTGGATCCACTCCCATAAACAAAAACATAAAAATGTTGGAACTCTTAAGAATAACCACCTTGCTTTTCAGAATGTGTCCTGACATGCTGTTGTGAGGAGAGAATGACCGTGTATGCTGCACTAAGTATGGTGGACTGGCTCTCTGAGGATTATGCCTAGAGAACAAATAGCTGCTATTAGAGAATTTCAGGTTATGAACTATCTACAGAATTAAAAGATACATTTTCAGAAGGCTTGGACTTGAAAATCAAGTCATTTGTGAAAAGAAAACGTCTTTCTTTGCAAGACACTTAGTCGTTTTCCGTACCAGTTTCTGTTTTTTGTTTGTAGTCTACTTTCATGTTAAAATTCGTTTTTTCAAGTTGAGATGCACCTAGTCACCACTCTGACCTTTCCAATTGCGCACAGTGCTATTGTATCTTCCCTTCCTGTGCTTACCATACCTTCACAGGGGCTCGCACCTTTCTGTTGTTAATAGTCAAAGGTGCGCACCAAGCTAATGGAATCAGTGTTTAAGTTACTTTTTTCCTTGGTGAATAGTTCTGGGACTCTGTTGGGTAGTTCTGCTGCCTCATGATTTAGAATCATAGGATGGCTTGAGTTGGAAGGGACCTTAAAGATCATCTAGTTCCAACCCCCTGCCGTGGGCAGGGATGCCATTTAAGTAGTTTCAGGAGGAGGACAGAGGAGGTGGAGTTTATGGAGTTTCATAAGTGAGTCTTAGAATCTAGAGCACTGATTATACCAGAGATTTGAACACGATATAAGGTATAGTATCCTACGCATTTGGATCACTGTGTTTGTGAGCATGTGTTCTACCTGTCCTTAAGTGTGTTCTGGATTAATGTTGATGCTCTAATGATCTTCCAAGGTTTCATAATTACTAGCTTTATAAGAGAGAATAAAATTCTATATTGTTTTTTAGCTTGCTTTTCTTTTTCCTGTGGTTATTTCAGTATATGAAAATGATGACCAGCTGTTGTGGAATCCTGACTTCTTACCGGAAGACAAAGTGATTGAGTTCCTAAATGAAGCGTCAAGGCGTACAGGTGATGAGAAAGGCCTAGATGCAATTCCTGAAGGATCACATATTAAAGACAATGAGCAGGTATATAACAATGAGTAGGATTTGTAGTTTAATATTACAGAACGAATCATCCCTTTGTTTTATTTTAATCCCAATCATTAAAGTTTGGCTTGAAACAGCTTTATTATTCCTTTCAGAAATAGAAATGCGATGGTTTTTTTCCTCTCAACAAATATTGAACTGTTAACTTTGGCTTAACCTTCCTTAATGCATCAGTGCATTATTTTATATATAAATAATTGTGCATAAATGAATTCTGTTCTTTCTGTTACAATTTTTTTTTAAGCTTTGTGAATGCATAATTGTTTTTTTCTTTATACAAAATAACCATCAATTTTACAAATGTATGCAATGGATGAAAATGTTAAAATACTTTACCCGGGTATATACTTGGTTGTGTAATTAAGAGAAATGGAAATTTAAATAGAGGAAATATGTCTTTGTGCTGTCCTAAATTGTAATATGTTCATTCAAAAAGTTTATTTTTAATCTTTTTTGAATTAGGTATTAATGATTTACTAAGTATGCTTCAATGGCACAACATAAATTTAGTGTTATTTACAATACTAAATGTATGTCTTTTAATCTTTACAGGCATTGTATGAACTGGTTAAGTGCAATTTTGATACTGAAGAATCATTACGAAGGTTGAGATTTAATGTAAAAGCCGCCAGAGGTGAGCATACACAAAAAGTTAGCTTTATATTGTTGAACTGTCTTTTTATTTGTTACACCGGTATTCGGTTTTGCTGTCAGCAGACTGACATTTTATCAGAGCTTGACTGCATGTAAGCATTACATATCGGCGATCATTTAAATGAAACCTTCAGTGAATCTCTTTTTGTTCTCTGAGAGAATGAAATTAACAGATGTAGTATAAACAAGTACATCTCCAAAGACAGCAAGTAAATTAGCTTTCTGTTAACAAAACTTGATATTTATATTTGTGACTTTAATAACAGGTTAAAATTTAAAATGACTTCTTAGCAACCAAATTGTGCATTTCTTTGGCATTTCATTCTTTGTTCTTCTAGACCTCTTCAGTCATTAAAGTTAATGGAACATGTATAAAATTAAATAATTTACAGTTCTGAATAAAGGAGAATGAGCATCTAAGCCTTTTGTTTGAAAAGGTATACCACTAAAAAGATCCTGGTCTTGAAGATCCTTTTGGAGCCTTAAGCGTTTGCTGTTTTGTTATTATCTTTGCACTTGTGCTAACAAGTAACTAACAAAAGGTTCTTCTTTTAAACATTTGGCTTCTCCGGAGCTTACTGCAAATCACAAGACAGAGTGATCAAATCAAGATTAGTTTGTTGTACGCTACTTCAATTCTTACTTGTAACCTTAAGAATCAATGAGGCCAAATTACATTAAGTTCTTAGAACTGTGGCTGAAAGTTTTTAGAGGTTTATTCTGGTTTCAGAAGAGCTAAAATTTCCCACCCAATAGTGTGAGCAGCACAGTTTCTTACTTGACCTAACTAGAATTAACATCCTGTCATTGCTGGCTCTTGCCAGCAGTAGGGGAAGATCTCATTGCCCGTTTCTTTTCACCTGCTTCTTCCAAATACTCAGAACTAGTTTGAGTCCGTAGGATGAACTCGTTTGTGCTGTGTCCTGGGTGGAAGGATACCCGCTTCCTGTGGTTCCAGGGGCAGAATGTTGAAACCAGGTTTCTGAAGCCCTACTTCTTCTTTCTGCTGCCTAGTTGTTTTCCCCGTGCGGCAGGGCTGGAGTAGTGGGCTCTTTATAAGTCTCTACCAGCTAGCTACTTAAACCAGCCAAAATTTCCCATCTACTGACTAGAAGGGAGAATTTTCATTTCTGTACTAGTAAGTGAAATTTCTGGAGGAGGTTCTCATTAGTCAGCAGATGGTGTAAGAAACTTGAATACCACATATGTTTTCTGTCACTTAAGTTTTCTTTTACTGGCCATATGCTTTTATGTTAAGTGTTTTCTTTATTGCATTCCTTTAGAAGAATTATCTGTTTGGACAGAAGAAGAATGTAGGAACTTTGAACAAGGGCTGAAAGCATATGGCAAGGATTTTCATGTGATTCAGGCAAATAAGGTAAACGCTGATTTTAAATGTAGTTCTCACTTTTCTTTTTAAGAAATATAAATAAATTCTTGTGCTCGGTTTCTTTCACAGATCAGTATATTTATTTCTTCTAGTTTTGACTGCACTGGTATTCAGATTGGTTTGTCAAAGTCCAGAATCCTCTGTGACTGAACCCTAGGTTCAGAAAAGTGCAAAAATGCTGCTATGCACACATACTGGAAAATCTGCATCTCCAGAGTCTTATTCTGTTCTTGAATAGACTGGCAAAACAGACCTGAATGTTTCTCCTGAAGCTTTTGCGTGTAGCACCTTGACATATCTTCAGTATTGTTACAAAGCATTTTACTTTGTGGGCCTCTGAAATTTTGAGTCAGTAGTTTCCACTATTTCATATGATGTATAAAGAAGCATTGACTTTGAATTTCACAGCTTTTGATTTGAACAGTAGCTTTTTGACAAAAATATATCTGAAGTCATCAAAATTTTCATGGCACGTATTTCCTAGGTACGAACAAGATCAGTTGGTGAGTGTGTAGCATTTTATTACATGTGGAAGAAATCAGAGCGTTATGATTTCTTTGCGCAGCAGACCAGATTTGGAAAGAAGAAATACAATCTTCATCCCGGTGTAACGTAAGATGTGCATTATTATTATGTGCTTTTACATGCTGGATCTAAATCTTTCTTTTATACTGCTCTAATCTGAAATGGAATGACAGTCCAGTGATGCCATAGTCCCAGGTTGCAGCAGGCCAAAAGCCAAGGTGTAAGAAAAACATACTGGTGCGTATAATGTAATTTCTAAAATACATTTGTTTGGAATTAGGCCAACAATTTGCATTGAACAGCTATTTAATTTAGTGTGTTTTCTGTTTAAATGTTTCACAAATGTAACATTTCTGCAAATATGTGAATTTTTTTAAGTACTTGTTTTGCTTTAAGTACATGTTTTATACAAAGGTGTTAGTCACAAGTTTCAGGTGGGATTTGTGGTATATGCTCTAGTATATTCTTGAAATACGTTGTTTGGCAAGCATTCTGGCCAGCGTGGTACCCTGTGCTAGGGCTTTTTTCGTAGTACATAGCTTCTTCCCATATTCACTTAGCTAGTCAAAGAGGGAAATGTCTGTGCGTAACTGTTTATTCTCATCCCTCAAATCTGAGCAAGTGAGCCAACATAATCTTCTGCCCTTCATTCCAATGGTATGATTTTAGTATCCCATTCTTTCCTCTGACTTTCTCCAAGTCTTTTTACTTTTATTTTTTCTTTCTGGCTTGTCTGTCCTTCCTTCTTTTTAATATTATAGTTTCTCTGAACATTTTAGAACTGTATGTTGTACCACCGAAGTGAAATAGCATTATGACATTATGGGTTGCCATCTGTGGCCTCTTTGATAAGTAAACTGTTACAAAGAAGCATCCAGAGCTGCTGGATTTTTTTAACCAGTTGTCAGGGTCAGTCTGTCTGCCCTTCTCCCATCTTTTTTTTTTTTTTCCATTTTTACCAAATCAGTAGACATTTTTGCTTCTTAAATCACTTAAAACTTTCTCTGATTCTTTTGCTGTTGGTTGCATATGGTGTTCAGAAGTTTTATCAGAAGAAGAGCCATTACGGATATTACTTATGTATTCTTGAAAGATTTTGCAGATAGATGTGGGAATCTAGGATGCAGTATCAGTTCCAGAATAATTGTGTGTGAGGATATGCTTTTTCTGGAATTAATCCAGACTAATACCATACATAGAAGGGCTTTACCAACCAGCTTTGTTTGTTTAAATCTTTCATAGGAGATTTACTATTAGTGACCTAAATTGTAGGACTGTAATAGATTTCAGATATGGGAATATATCTTATGTTTAACCCTGAAGTTTTTCATTTGCTTTCTACTCTCCTCTCAAAGTTGTATATGCACAAAACTTAGTTCCTTTAATAGTATGTTACCACTGCTGCAGCAGATTTTAAGAGCTTAGTATGAACCTGCCTTAGAGCATCACCTTGAAAATACAGTCCACAACATCACAGCATGTTGAAGTTTCTGTCTGTGCATGATCTTATGGGACGTAGTGTAAGCATAGGCTGAATTTATGTCAGCTGACTGCAGTGGTCGGTCAACAAATATGTAGTCACTGTGGACAAAGTGTATGTGGGCCAGTTAGCGCAGCTGATCTTAAAGTTGTTAAGTTCGCAAGTTTGCATAAAAATGCGAATAGGTCACACATGCCGTGTATGCAGTGAGTATTTTTGTACAAATAAAATCAGTCCTTTGAACAGCAAGGGCAATGCTGAATGTACTGTTTCTGTTGTGCAGAGATTATATGGACCGTCTCCTAGATGAAAGTGAAAGTGCTGCTTCCAGTAGAGCTCCGTCCCCTCCTCCTACAACTTCCAACAGCAGCACCAGCCAGTCTGAAAGAGAAGACAGCACAACCAGCAACAGTAATCAGAATGGTAAGTGCCCGGTCACTCCAAAAGAGGGTTGCCAAGTCACAGCAGCGTTGCAGATGACAAGCCAAAAGAGAAATTCAGCTTGCCTCTCTAAAACAGTTCTATTTTAGTTTTAAATATTTTCCAAGGTGTTAGCAGCTTTAAGTTAAAAACGTTTTTTAAAAAAGCTACGTATTTTTTCATTTAGCCAGTAGTCATGTATTGAAGATAAATCTCTAGTAAAATCTTCCTTTTAAATGCATTTAACCTGTTCTTGAGTTCCCCACGCTAGTGTAGGTGTGTAATGCTAACTTTGTGAGGAGTTCCATGCAGGATATTTAAAACAACTGTCTGAGATGGAAACGGTGCTGTTGTGCAGTCAGTAGTGCTTGTCTGGTGCTTGTCTCAGGAACACAGCTATTCGTACCAGATTAGGGCATTAAAGGGCAGTTAGGAATGGGAGAAGAGCCAGGACGTGATCACTTGTGAAGGAAGGAAACCTCCAAAGCAAGGGACAGCCATTCTGAAGGGACCAAAGTAAAAGCTGTAGCAAGAGGAGGAAGGAGCTTGGGAGCCGAATCAGATTGTGAAAAGAGTGGAAGTTGCAGAAACTGCCCAGATAAGGACAATCCACCTGCAGCTGGTACTGTTGTGGGTTTCTGGGACGTTTTCTTGGCTGCTGTTGCTCTAAGGGCTTCCATAAACTCCATCGTGATGTGTCTGTCATTTGTATGCAAATAAATCACTTGTTGGCTTTTTAGTCATGGCACTGGTTAGGCTTCTGCTTTATTGACCTATCACATTTTTTTCTGTTACTGCTTATGCTTCTATTCTCTTTCTTACGGCATGTCTCTAATGCAGGGGTGTCTGCTAATGGGCCAGGTGAGATCCCAAATAAAGAAGAAGCAAAAATCGAAGGATTGCATGTAAATGGACCTACCAGTGGCAAGAAAACACCTCACTCGGATCTGGATACAAATGGGTATGAAACTGAAAACCTTTCTATTGACCCAAAACTTGCTCATTCATCTTCAAGAAATGAAAATGATTTTGAAGAAAAAAATGAAAGACCTCTAAAGAGAAGAAGAATTAACAGCAATGGGAAAGAGAGTCCTGGTTCATCAGAGTTCTTCCAAGAAGCAAACTCACATGGGAAGCTTGAAGAACTAGAAACTTTGGATGACTGAATATTAGGAGCTGATTTTATTCCTTGGAGTAAATTTTGGGTGTCTAAAATTTTCAGGGTTGATGGGTTACCTTACAAAATCCAGTTCTGTAAAACAATCTGCTGAGATTTTTCAAATACCTTCTAGTTTGCTCTTAGGACCTGATTATTTGTTTCTGTCAGTGCTGAAAAGCAGTAGGAGAATATGCAGTTTCTCAGAGCTGTCAAGCGGTAGTTCTGGGAACACTAAGGCGCTTAAAAATATTTGAGAAACAAATCAGTGATTTTCTGCAAAAATGCTTCCAGCCTAATACGTTAAAGAAAATTCTGTGTATATACACTATTTAAGCATTGTACAAGTGAACAAAGCATCCTATTTGAAGCAGGGGGCTGGTTAAATTTCTAATTGTTGTGGGAAGTTAAAATGAAATACAGAATTCCAAGACACGCATCAGAGTAGGCACAGAGACTCATTCTAGAGAGAAAAAAGTGTCACCCCGTTGTTAAGGAACCCTTATGAATCCTGAAAGTTATGAGCACAACTATTTTTATATATAGAAGTTTTAAAACGTAAATAACTAAACCAGGTCAGGTTTGTATATGTAAAATTGTTGACATCAATGATGTCTTTCCATATTCCTATCTGGGCTAAAGAAATACATTCTGTATTTTTCCAGATTTCTTTGTAGCCTTTGAAAGATTTTTACAGTACTTATGTCTTGATTGAACTGTCCTTTCTTAAAACAAAAGCTTGTATAATTTTCTTAACTTGTACAGTTGGTAAACTTTTATGAGAGAATTGATATCCTGAGTCTAATGTCAGCTTCATTTTATTTTGCTGAAGTCTTTTCTAAAAAACAAAACAAAACAAGAACAAAAAAAAACACACAAAAAATAAAAAACAAATCAAACCAAACCAATTGACCTAGAAAAAAAAATGCTTATCAGTCACCAACATGTTATTTTCTTCTCAAAAAACAGTAAATCATTAACATCAAGAACGGTTAGAAGTAATTTGATTTTGAAAGGATGGTTTTTTTACTTCTGTTTTATGGGAAATAGTGATGCTAAGAATTTGTTAAGCATGATGCTTGCATTGCACAGATTTTCTTGCTTTCGTTATACATTTTCTCATTTTATTTTGAGCTCAGAAAAATCTCGTGTCAGCCAAATGCCTAAGTTTACTAAACCTTGTTCACCAAGATCAGGTGTTAGGTTATTCATTGATCTATTTTCAGTGTATCTATCATCATCTACATTTCACTGAGCACAGGACGGATAGGAAATGGGTCAAGTGATTCTGGCTGTACAGGTTAGAAATGGGTGTGCAGCTGGTAACCTGGTGCCTGATCTTGAATTTCTGAATACTGATGGTGGACCTTATGTGGATGGATATTTCAGTGGGAGCAGAAACATCACCTACGAACACTTGGTACAGTATATACATTTGGTATGTATAGATTCACGTGTGTAAGAAGTGGGAGTAGGTATGGGTAACTATTTTAAGACTAAAGTGCTAGAAACTAAAATTCTTTGTAAATGTACGTGGAGCCGGGTGATGCGCACTAGCACAATTTGGAAGTTGTTGAAGTAGGGTTTACATCCGTGAAATAGAAAGATTCTTAATACCAGTGATTTTTTAAAAACTTGGTTTTTTTTAAGCCGCAGCTACACATTCTACTGTGTCAAAAATAGGAAAAATTGTTCATTTGTATAATTTACAATCTTGTCTCCTCCTCCTGTGGCTTACAAGTGTGCTGATAATTTTTAATTGGTTGTTTTTACCTAAATGATCTTTAAGTTTATATGAGTCTTCACGATTCCAGGTTTAAATATAGGGTCCTGTGGTTTGAATCTAATGTATCGACCTGAAAAAAAAAATCTGCTGAGGGGTTTGTTTGTTTTGTTTTGTTCTTCAACTATGTGTACTTGGACTTTATGGTCGTTAATGAGCCAAATTCTCTGGATCCAGGTTAGCTTCATCAACATTATTAGTTACTGGAGTGTATTAACATGCTGTTCCCAGAAATGTTTTGAATGCTGTTTTAACTGGTTCAGCTGATGTGTGGAAGTTGACATCTACCTAGAATTAGACAGCGATTTATGTTGAGAGGCACATCAGTAAGGATTGTTAATGTATGGTCTGCATTAATTACTTAATTAAGCAAGTGATGGTGTTAGGAAGAGGTTGCTGTTGATTCTGCAATCTGTTTCAGTAACGGAAACCCAAAGTATCACAGCCGTGTATCAAAGATGGTCTTTAGACGGTTTCAGACTTGAGGGTAGTGCAGCGCTTCTAGGAGCCTTTGCAGCTAGAGTCCTATTTTCAATTTTTGTTGTCACGCATTTTGTTTGCAAGTTGGAAATACTTCTAAAAGTTTATAGGAAAGTTTATAAGTAAATTATCTCAGGCTTGTGTGTGAAATACAGCACTGTGTATATTTTCAGGAATGTTGCTTTGTTTTTTATCTTACCTTTTTCTGGTGATACATAGAAGAGACCTGACATTCCATAATCAACAAATATGTAATGCTCAGCTAGACTTTAAGAATATTTAATTATAATTTACATTTTGTTCATGCTGGTGTTTTATACAATACTTTGTTCATGTTCTTCAAAATACAGCCACTATAACTTGATAAGTCATTGCACTACTAAAGCTATTTAAAATTCTAGAAATTTAGTAACTTTGATTTTGTTTAAAAAGGATTCAGTACGCTTTGGGGCCCAGAAATGTTTGAACTTGTTTCCCAACTGCATTGAAAAGATTGGCGCTTGCATGTGACACTTGGGTGTTTTTCAAGCACTATCACAATGCATTCAGCTGGATCGGGTGTCCTGTATTCACAGGAGTGCTGTATGACTGCAGCCTGAACTGAAAATCCAGTTCAACTGAATAAATCTTCGTTGGGCGTTCGAAGGGATCAAAAGTGATATTAACAACAACGAACACAGACACACAAAATTTACAATTAGTTTTTATATTTTGTCACACATAGTAATTTTGCACTGTTAGTAATTCCCTTGTCTTATCCCTGTTCCCTGTCTGCAATTCTGAAAAAGCTTATTAAAATATTTTTTTAAACATACTGTCTGCATACAAAATTCCTGAGTGTTTTGATCAAAACGGGGGGGCAGAGTGTTGCTCCTCTGTGTCGCCAAGACCCCTTCCTGTTGCAGGAGCACGCTGGTAACCCTTACGGTGTCAGCAAAACTCGCAGAAACAAAGCGTAGCCCTGCTTGCAAAACTTCGTCTTGGGATCTGATCCTTCGATTCCCGTGCAGTCGGTGCTTTTCGGGCCAGGAGGCGCAGCAGGGGCCTGGCGCTGGGTGTTGCTCTGCGCAGCTGGGGCAGCCGGGTGGGCTGGGGCAGCGTCCCTGGCTGTTGGGCATCTGCAGCTGCGGCCTCCGGCACTCGCGGGGGGAACTCACAGCCCAAGTAAAGCATGGACAAGGTACGAGGAAGTTCATTGGTTTATTGGAAGCCGGTACAAAAATACATAGGCACATAAACTCCTTTTTTGCGATCATTACTGACTTACATATAAAGCCTGCCGTACATTCAAATAAAAAGGTCACCCTCTTGATCACTAAAATGGTAATTTTGTAAATAGATTCTATATAGCAAAAAATTTAGTAGATTAATAGCATAGAAAATATTGTTTAAGCAACTCTGTGCTTTCCCAGTGTATACAATTCCATCCAGACCTGGCACTGAAGTGTGCACAATAAGCTTTAAAAATATTTTAGCCATTTGGACAATAAATCTAACCAGTAGATTCAAAAATAAACAAAAAAAAAGCTCTCGACAGAATCAACGTCCTGACTGCAAATGCCTCGGCACAGCACAGTTACAAGCAAACGTGGTTTAAAAAAAACAGTGACTTGCAAGTATTTCTGTTCCAAGCGTCACGAATACCGGGGCTCGGCTGGAGGACGGGGTTTGGTCCCTCGCCCGGCTGCGGCAGCCCAGGGAGCGCCTGCGCGGGGCCTGAGCCGGCCGCTGCCGTGCACGCAGCTCGCAGCCTGCGTAGCCCTACCCCTTCGTCATCCCACGAAAACAAAAGCTCCGCGGCTGATTGCAAAGCCAAGGTTTTAACAAACCCCAGGAAGGTACAAAAAGGATCGGGGAACGTCTTTTCTCCCATTCAGCACTACGAGCCTGCAGCCGGACACGCGACGCGGTGACTCCGGTCCTACGGGGACAAGGACAAAGCCCACGCGGGTGGATACCGGCCCCAGTGCGCAGCCCCCAGCTCCAGCCCGCCTGGCCCGAACAACCTCAGCGCTGGGATTTGGGGAGCAGGGGCCAGCAGACTCGCTCCCCGTCTTCACCCACTGAGTGCTTGCGCACAGGCGCTGCGGGAACGCTCGGGCCCGGGGGAGAGGCTCGGTGGTCAGCGCGCCAGCCTACGCAGCGTCGCCAAACACCAGTTACATTTTCAGCAGGTATCTTCCAGAAACAAAGCACATTGCCTGTGGAAGCTTGTTTTCCTAGTTACCAAAGGAAAGCGTACAAAAAACTCACCAGTACGTAGTTCTACTAAATTTTTTTTCCCAAAATTATAAAGACTTTTTGTTTTTAAAAAAAAAAAAAAGACAATCCCATGACAGACCTAGAAAGAAGTGCTGTATAAGACAACCTTTAAAAATCAGTCAGCGCTGCTCGAGGTATTAAAAAGTCCCGTTCTGTTACCACACCACAAGCCACAGCAGACAGACCGACAGCATCGACCAGGGCTGCGGCAGTGAGGCCGGCCGACGAGGTCGGTACTGACTTGCTCAAACAACAAACAGCGCGTTTCAAGCTTCTGTACCTTTTCCAGGTGCTGACGAGTCCTCTGCAGTCCACACCTTTGCGCCGCTTGTGCAAGCCTCTACTGCCAAATCTCAGCGTGATTAAACCCCCAGGATTTCCTCACAATCAATCAGACTTAATTAGGTGAATTCTTACACGTGCAGTCATTTATCTTCCCAATCATTTTTGAAGGCAGCAATCTGGATTGTGCAAATTAAAGGGCATCAGCATTACGCTGTAGCAGACACCCCAAATTCCTTACTGTATTCTGCCAGTGATCAGCTCAACAGAAACAGTTTGCGTTCAAAACGGGTGTTTCCCTGGTCACACAGAGCTTTTGCCTTTAATATCCATCTTGATGCCAGCTTCGGACTGCTTGCTCAGCTGCTCCTCTGTGAAGGTGATGTAGGAATACACCAGGCTTCCAGCAATACTGCAAAACAGTTTCAGACAGAGGCGTGAAGCGAGGCACGCGGACACCCAAACTCCGGAGTCGCAGAAGCGGCAGCGCTCCGCACACCGGCGCGTTCACAGGGCACAGGTCTGCCAGCCCCTGTAATGGGGACAGCCACGAACGCTGGTGGCCAAGGCGAAGTCAGAACCACGGCCAGACCAATGCTCAGGGAGCCACAGCAAGCATCAATTTGCAAAAAAATTCTGTTTTCCTCCTCAGACCACATATTTTGTTTAATTCATACCCAAATGCTTGCTATCCTGAGCTCCTGCTCTAGCACCAGCCTTGCTTCCTTCATCTCTAGGTATCCCTGCTGAAGAACGGGAGGCACAAGGAGACGTTTCGCTATGCAGAAATACGCTCCGGTGCAGAAAGGCTTTTCCAAAATCTGTGCTAGAATACCAGGTGAAATAAAACAAAAAAAATATTTCTTTCGCTACCTTAATTATACGATTCGGATGTGCAACTCCGGGAACAACTAAAACACGCTCGTGCGTGCTCCCAGCTTCAGAGCGACGCCAGGTCTGCGGGGAGCTCTGCGTAACCCCAGCTGGAGCCGGGCTGGGGCTGCGAAGTGCGGGTCAGCGCCGCGCCGGCTGCTCCCGCTGCGCCCCGAGCGGGAACGAGCCCCCGCGCTGCCCGGCAGCGGCGAGGGGCTGGGGGAACAGCCCCGCCGGCGTGCTGTGCCGGAAAGTTATGTCGGAAAGAAAAAGCACGACCCACCTGCGTCAGCAGCTGCTTCACCGGCGAAGCAAGACAAAAAGCAAAGCAGGACGGGAAGGAGCCTTCCCGCTCCCTTTAAGCTCCGTGCAGGAAGCCGTCTTCCTCTACGTGGTTTTAACTTAGATGTTCTACCTAGCCTTCCCCTCTTTTTTATTCTTTATTATTTTTTTCTACTTTCCTAAAAAAGCAGCAGCTAAACCAAGGAACACATCAAAGCCGCAGCCTCCCCGTCCTGCCAGGCTGCAGGGCCGTGACTTGGTCAACGCGTGCCCCTGAGCGGCACCGTTCACAGCCCGGCTCCCGCGGGACCGGGACTCGCTCTGTGCCAGGCCACGGGCGAACCTGGCTGTTGTTCTTCCTGCCTGGATCAATTAAAAACCACAACTATGTGAAAAGGCAAATTCCGTAGCTGTTTGAAGGAAGCGTTTAACTGGTCAAACCATCTCCATTTCACAGCAATCTTCACTTGCAAATCGTAAGTATCTGCAGACCCCTACGTTCTTACCTGATATTTAGACCAATGAAGTTCGTCCATGTAAAAATATAGTCTCCTCCAAAAAACATCCCAATATAGGTTATTAAAATATTCTGCAAAGGAACAAGAGCGTAAGTTTCTGCACAACCTGAGACAAACGCATGCTCTAGTTGTTAAAGCCGCGTGGACACAGGAAAGCCCGGATGCAGACGGTCAGAAACACGCGGGCGCTGGCAACCCTGCATCAGGAGTGGTCGGCCTCAGTGCTGCCGGGCCACGCTGCTGCGCGGAGGCTTCGACTCCTCGGGCAGCGGTGCAGAGCAGCACGAAGGCCAGCACGGCCCAGTGCACCCCAGTGCTGTTACTGGCCCCGGGTGCCCGTGGCAGCCGCGGGGCTGCAGATCTCCCCTTGTTCCAAGGCCAGCCCTGCCGGATGGGCAGCTCACACGGGGCAGAAAAAAAAAAACAGAAAAACACCCAGGAGCACCCATCTATTTTTGCAGCCTGCTTGTTCCACCCGGGGACGAGGTGACCCAGAAGATCTTGGCTGTTTCTGGGCGTTTTGCACTTCATTAGCCCAGGACAAGCTAAGTCGGCGCCGGGCACGGCTGCTCGCGGCAACCACTGTGCAAACGGGTGCAGATCTCTGCACCGCGGACGGCAACAGCCACACGGCGCGACACCCACGCGTCGGCCCCGGTGGTCCCCGCTGGCGCTGCCCCACCTCTGCCAGTGCCGCGGGGCCGGCCTCTCGGGCACGTGGAGGCCCGGGGAGGCTCCGCGCTGAGCACCGCCGCACCAGGAGCGCTGGCCTCAGCCTGGCCTCCTCCCCAGCACCCCTCGCCCAGGCTTTTTGGAGCAGCATTCAGCGTCCCGGCCCGAAACGGGACGTATGGAGGCTGCTCAGGGCTGTTACCGGAATAACTTCACCCCTCCGCCAGGAACAGCCGCGAGCTCCCAGGGGAGGCGTCCCGGGCACGCGGCCACGCAGAACTGGAAAGAGCAGCGCTGCCGGGCACGTCACCCGTGTTCAGCCAGCCCACGCTCCAGCAGCTGTTTAATACGCAGCACAAGCAATAATTACTACAATGCCCGCCCGACGGCAGCCCTGAGAGCAGAGAAATCCGCTTACCTTAATGCAGCCAACTATTGTAGTTGTAAGAGCAGAGTTATACTGAGTGCAAAGAACCGTGGAGTACATCAAAATAAACCTGCGGGAGGAACAGCCAACGTTCAGGCTCCACGACACGTGCAGTACGTGGCAATTCAGCTTTCATCCCTCACCTTTTCTAGGACAGGGTTTGTACCACTGCTTTTTTTGGTGAAACCTGCGCTGAATAATTTCCATCCACCATAGCTTTCAGCAGCTTTGCCCGTCAGGACTAAAGATCTTTTTTTCCAACCCAGAATTACTCGGGCCAAAGTATGCTATTGCAGTGCCTCTGCACCTCCCAACCCGGGAACCCCGGTGCTGGCAGCCCCCACCACGCGACCAGGGACGGGCCCCAGCGCAGTCACGGTGCCCCTCCAGCTCCCGCGCGTGCCCCCGGGAGGTGGGAGCGTCGCCGAGCGAAGCCTTACCCCATCACGCACGACAGCGTGAACTGCACCACGAAGAGCGCGTCTGCCCAGCCCTTGTACTCCATTGCCTGCAAGAAGGGGATGCTCAGGGCAGGAGGCACAGCAATTCACAGCAAGACAACCAAACCCCCGGCTTTCGCACCGCAGCAGCACAAGAGCCATCCCAGACCAACACCCGGGCTGGTCACGTCAGCATCGCCCCCGGATCCAGGGGGTCAAGGCCCAACCTGAGCCAGCAGCCACCGCACCCCTCCTGGAAAAAGCGGTGAGCCACGTCCAGGGAGCTCACACAAGCGAGCGGAAACAGGAGCGGCACCTCCCAGGCGAGCGGCGTGCTTACAATTAGGATCACCCCGGCCCCCACGCAGCAGCCTCTCAGGAGGCCGCGAGCGCTTTGCCACGGTTGCGACCAGTGGGGAGCACCCCAGGCCTCCTGCTGCGCCAGCGCTCGCCCCGGAGCAGATCCCGACCGAGCTGCGATGCTGTGATTTACAGCTGCAACTCCGGGACCTGGAGGAAGGGCTGGTGGGAGCCTCAAGCAGTTCAAGTGGAAGCTGAAAGTGCTGCCCCTCGGGAGCAACAACCCCAGCCCCAGGAGAGGCTGGGGGCACCCAGCTGGGAAGCAGCTTCCAGAAAGGGACCTGGGGGACACCAAGCTGAGCATGAGCTGGAAACGTGTCCCTGGGGCAAAGGCGGCTGATGGTGCTCTTGGCTGCACTGGGCAAAGCATTGCCAGCAGGTCAGGGTGGTCCTGGCCCTCTGCTCAGGGCTGAAGAGGCTGCACCTGGAGTCCTGTGTCCAGTTCTGGACCCCCTGTGCGAGGGAGGCCTGGACACACTGGAAAGAGTCCGGCAGAGGGTACCACGAAGGTACCGAGCGCCTGGAGCCCCTCTGCTGGGAGCGGAGGCTGCGAGCGCTGGGGCTGCTCGGGCTGGAGAGGGGGAGGCTCAGGGGTCCCATCCGCGTCCCTAAACACCTGCAGGGAGGTGCGGAGCGGACGGAGCCGGGCTCTGCTCTGCGGGGCCAGGACAGGAGGCCCTGGGCACAAAGCGGAGCCCGGAGGCTCCCTCTGAGCACCAGGCAGCACTTCTGTGCCGGGCGGGTGCCGGAGCCCTGGCACGGGCACCCAGAGAGGTGCCGGGGTCTCCTCCTTGGAGACCTCCAGCAGGCGCCTGGACGTGGTGCTGGGCACCAGCTCAGGGTGGCCCTGCTGGGGCAGGGGGGGAGCAGAAGGACCCGGAGGTGTCTCCGGTCTCAGCGAGGTGAGGGCAGAACAGGGTGATGGAGCTACAAGCATCAGCAGCCTTCCTTCACGCAAGAGGAGCGGCTTTGCTTTTAAGCAGCACTGCCAGCAGCTGCCAGCCCGTCACCGGAGTGATTCACGTCCCCTAAGCACCGCGGTGCCCGCTGAAGGCATCGGGCGGCTTGTCCGCTGCCCGGCCCTGCTGCACCCGCCTCTCCTCGGGCCGCACGTGGGCTTTGCCCGCCTGAACCTCCCCACAGGCAGCCCTGCACGCCTTTGTTTTTAATCTTCTTGTCTGCTGACAGATTTCCTAATTACCGCCCGGCCCTGCCAGCACAACGTGGCTGCGGCCGGGCGCACGCCCGGGCACGGAGCTGAGAGCTGCGCCCGGTGCCGCGGGGTTTTCGCTCGCGGTCATCAGCACACCCATTTCCACCGCCTGCAAAGCCCGGCAGGCAGAACGCCGTTCCCGCTGGTGCTGGTCACGGCCCGTGGCTCGGTAACGGGCGCGCTAGCGAGGCGGGGGCAGCTACAAGCTACCCGCGGGCCAGGCGCCCGGCCCCGAGCATCTTCTGCGCCCGCTGCGGGCGCTGCCAGCAGCGCTGCTCACGGCGCGGCGCTTCCTGGCGGCCGCCTCCACAGAGCGCGGCTTTGTCTGCCCCGACTGCCAGCAGCTCGTCTGGGAGGAAGAGAAGTTTATTCGGGGCGGGGGAAAAACCACGGTAAGAGGAGATTTGTTATACGGGCTGAACAGAGGCTCCACAGTGCAGCACAGAGCAACGTTTTGCTCCTCGTCAGCCAGCTCCTGTTTATAAATGAGCACTTTATCCCCTGATACATCCCAGCTTAGTCGTCCTCTATGAAGGCAGGGTCTGAGCTACCCTTCACCGCGCGTCCACTCCTCCCCGCTAATTGCTGCTCATTATCTCAGCAGCTGTTACCGGGGTTTGGCATCGCGGCACTGAGCTCCTAGCGAGAAGCAAGCCACGAGGCCGTCCCCAGGCATAACTGGGCATACACTGGTGTAACAATGCAGTACGCGTTTCAGGCACCAGAACTGCCGGCAAGCCAGCAGCACACGGACGAGAGAGCCCGGGGAACAGGACTGCTTCACAGCCATTCAACACATAGCTGCTACAGCAAGAGGGAAGGACAAAGAAGTCTGAAGAAACCCACTGACACTAAAAATACTTGACTTCTTTGTTTCAAGTAATATTTGCTTTCACTTATTGCTCTCACACTTCCCCATTCCTCCAACATTACAAAAATGCTCAAATGAAGCAACTCTGAATTTTAAGTCAAACGTAAGACTTGCAGTTACTTTCTACTTTGGCAGTTTCCTCTCTCTACCCCAAAACCTGGCCTCAAACCACTCTTTGCCCTCAACTCACCCATCGGATGCCACGTAGCATTTATTTACAAGTAGGGGTAATGAGCTACTTTGCAGTGTCACATCTGGAGCATTTGCCATTTTATGCAAAGAGGCCGAGTTGCAGAAAAGTGCACTACAACAAACAGCAACGAGTTCTTCCAAGCAACGTTTTGCCCATAAGGTATTGTGCCACTACAGATTTTGCTTTTGGGTGCAGAAACCCTACCTTTTGCGCGTCTCCGGTGAAGTAGGCAATGGTCAAGGTGGGAAGTATCATGAACAGTGCATTGTAATAGAGCAGACCGTACTTTCCCAGCTCCTAGAAATAGGAAACATCTGTGTGCTTAAGCTGGCTCCACACAGGAGCACAAAACCTTATTCATATTGCCACTGAAGACTGGGTCTTGTGAGCTGAATGCACGTGGGATTCTCAGAGGCAGAAGGGCTGGAGGTGTACGTAAGTGAGGCACCGTTTCTACGATGCTTTAAGACACGTGCTCAGGGGGCTCTGCAGGAGCCAGCATGCTGCTAACAAGCTCCCGACTCTCTCTGCTAAAAGCAAAGCGGCACAGTAAGATCTCACAGGACTGACAAGACAGTTGGAGACCAAGAGAGCAACAGCGACTGGGCATCTCCGGCACACTGGCTGCACCTCCAGCCACCGGTGTGAACCGAGCCAAATAATCCGGGTGCACAAACGGCAACCGAGCCCCCAGCGGGGCTTCCCTGGCCCCGACACTGGACCTTCTCGTGGTCTCTGCAGCATCAGGGCACGGGAACAAAACCCACCCCCACAGCAAAGCGGGCAAAGCACGGGACTTTCCCCCAGAGCTTGCCCCCTGGGGGAGATGTTAACCAGGACGGGAGATTTCACGGGACGTGGCGGCACCCGATGAGGACAACAGACACGGCACAGGTGTCCCCCGGTGGGTGACATGCACCCCACGTCAGCCCTCCCAGTGCCACCGCCGCAGGTCACCTCCGCGTGGCACGAAGGTCAGCCTACCTTGGAATCCAGCTTCTGTTTCACATAGGCACCGTTTGCAGCTGTTAAGGCATCGTTAATAAGGATAAAAATATATCCTTCCAGATCAAACGCCAAGTCCGCACTGGGAAAGGGAAAACAAAGTTAGAGATTTTAGGCTGCACAGAGCGCACCGCTTGTGAGAGTTCTTCCACCTTCTGCTTTGTCGGCAGTTGTCAGAAAAAGTTAATCATGCGAGGAAGGACTGGGATTTGAGTCTGGAAAACATTCCTTCCTACTGCAGAGCATGTCCGAAGGGGAAAAAAAAGGTCACCGCTTACTCCCTCTGCTGGGACATAACGCGATACTGTCTTCACCTTATCCCCATGAAGCGGCTCCAAGTTCTGCTCTTGCAGCTTCCGCCAAAGGGGCACAAGACACCTGTGCGCGAGCTTCAGCTATTTTCTCAGTGGCACAGGCAGCTCAGAACATGCTGCCAAGACTTCACCACTGAAAGGCCTCCAAATATCACATTTTACTGAGCGTGCAGCAGCTTTGCTGGCTGGCCGGCACGGGGGCCGTGTCAGACGCTGAACAAAGCCGCAGCCAGCAATGTCGCGAGGGCAGCGAACTGGAAGGCTCACCTCGCAGCCACAAAGGCACCGATGATCATAGCAAACACTGTCATCTGGACGCTCCAAGAAAACTTCTTCCTGGAAGGAGAGGGACAAGGACACCCCTGTCAGCCACAGGCTCGTTAAATCCTCGTTAAAGCATTCCGGGCAGGTTAGAGAAGAGCAGCGCTCCTCACATCAAGGGGGTGGGGGAACCGAAAACAAGAGAACTCCAAGCAAACAAGAAGGTGCACAACCAACAAGCAAGACCAAAAAAATTTAGGTAGTTTTGCATTTATTTATCTTTACTATTATTATTGTTTTTGAAAAAAGCTAGCATCGATGAGGTGCACGTATTTAGGGAGCGCTGCAAACCCACCCACGGCAGCGAAGGGTTCAGCTGGGCACCGCACGGGACGAGGGGCCAGCCCGGCACCGTGCTCGGGGCTGGAGGGACCCCAAAGCGATGCCCCCGGCACCCGCGGACGGGCACAATGCCCTCCGCCGCCAAAAACAGAGCGCAGGGCCCGCGCCAAAGCCGCGCCGCTGCACGTGGGGGCAGAGCGCAGGGGGAAGCTCCGCACCGCATCTCAGCCCTGGCTGCGCGGGTCGGGGCAAGCCGCCGGAGCCAGTAATGCTGCTGCTCCGTGCCCGTTCCCTCCACCCACCCACGCTCCTAAAACCCAGCTTGGAGCCAAAAATCCTGACCGCACAGCTCTCCGGCACACAAAAGGCGACTGACACGCTGCACGTCATTTCAACACCTCCCGTAACCCTGAACGGCGCCTTTCATTGACAGCCCCGGAGCAAAGCAGCCGAGAAAACTCACTTGAGCAGAAATCCCTCGGCAAACATCGTAAACAGGATGGAAAACCTCCGCAGGACGGTGAACATTGGCAGGCTGCGGGGGGAAGGTTTGGCAGGGTGAGAGGGGTCCCGAAACTCCCGCCCGGGGCACCCACACCCTGCAAAGCCCCCAGCCAGGGGGGCACGGCTGCTGCCCCCCGGCAGCCCCACGTGAGCAAGGATACGGCCCCGGCCGAGGAAAGCATCCATACTTCAGCTTCTTTGTGCTGAACAGTCCCGTGATCTGGTTCCCGAAGTACAGGAGAGGTAGAGGAAATGTCTAGAAAATTAAGAAAACGGTAACGCAGTGTGAGCAACGGGCTGGAGAGCTGCGCCCACGCTGCACGTTTATACCTCGTGTATATATTATAAGGGTATATGAAATTTTCCCCACCTGGGGTGGAAGTTCCCGCACACGTGCTCCCGCTGCGCAGCCCTGCGGGCAGGGGCCCCACCACCCACTGCCAAAACCCACACGGTGCAGCAGGCAAGGCCCCGCGGGGAGATGGGGGGCCGAGGGGGGGGTCCCCATGCCAGGGCAGCACTTACCCGGCGGGGTACGTGCCTGTCGAGGTCGGGGAACTTGACCACGCGCAGCGTCTTGCCCGCCCAGAGCACCGCCACGGTGGCCAGCATCTGCAAGAGAGGCGCGGGGAGGGGGTGAGCCCCCGCGGGACGGGACCCGGGGGGGCTTGGAGGGGGGGCACCCCACTCACCTGGCCCAGCCCCACGCACAGCGAGGACGGGAACCTGCGGGCAGAGAGCAGACGTCAGCGGGGGCACGGGGAAGGGGTG
>VXAL01000428.1:36508-70655 GCA_013399475.1 Chauna torquata | reverse complement strand
AAAGCTTGTTTAAACTGGAGCTCAGTAAAACTAGACATTGCAAGCCAGGACAGAAGAATAATCTTGAACAACACATTAAGGACAGGGGAAAATATAGGACCTATTTTTACCAAAAAGTTTTTAAAAAGCACAACAAAATTCTTCAATATCAAGATGAATTTGGGTCTCAGAAAAGATTTGTTTGGAAGCAATTTAAGCCAAACAAAGCAGAGAGCAGGCTAGCTGGGCAAAGGAACAGAAGCACTGGTTCAAATTATACTGGCAACTGTGACTGAAGGACACAATTGCCATTTTCAAATGTCTGATGAAGTAGAGAGTTTTGATAGGTCCTACACTACTCTGAAAAAGCGAGTGATGATTGCGTCCACAATACATTTTTTTTGCTTCTTTGACTTCTCTACCATTCCTTATGACAATGCTCTCACCTCTTTGCTAAAGCCAAGCTTCATAGTTTGGATGTTTCAGACTAGCATCAGACAAATTTCAGCAGACTCTACCAAGCTTCCAAGTGAAATTTATGCTGTTGATTGTACATTATGAGTACCTTACTAGTTTGAGACTTTTTTCACTCTTCTTCTGCCACAATTAAAATTTCTGCAGAGCAAAAGCAATGCAACGAAAGACAAATGGACATGAGAAGGAAGTCCTATTCAGCTATGAAACCTCATTTGGAACTCAGTTCTTCAGAACCCAGAATGTTGGGCAGGCTGTAACAATCCATGTTTTCCCTCTACTTTTCCCTCAGACAGTTGAAAAGAGAGCAGTCTGAAGACTGAGTTGTATATGCTGATACATTTCTTCTTGTATGGTTTTGTGCTCTTCAGATAAACGGTAAGATATAAGATACAGACCAATATGCAAACACAAATATATTATGTGCTCAAATAAATGTATTTATATGAAATACATAGTGATAATGATAACATAAAGTATATATGCATATATTATTAATATGGTACAATTTTAAGCTGTCCTGTTAAAAACTGTTCCATTAATTCTACTGCATAGATTCAGCCAGTCTTGTATTTCTCATTACTGTGATGGTGTGTCCAAATACTACGTCTTATTCTGGAGGAAAGGTACAAATCCCAGTTTATCAATTAGTATTTTTAACTTTGGAGATAAGCTACATAGGTGGATTTTAAACTTCTTTGGATGCTAGACAACACACTGAATAACACTTATAAGGAAAAGCTGACCTTTACTCAAGTGCAATCAAGCATAGCTGTAGGTAAGACAGTATCAATGTATTTATAGCAGTAGTTAAAAAAATACCCATCTATTTTCAGTGGAATTTTTGGATTACGAGTAGCTATTTCCCACAAAACATCAACATTTCTTGTTACTATCCAGGATACTTAACTGGTGAAATATTAGAGATTCAGTGTATCTGCATTTTTTGAGAAAACTTGTATTTTGTTGCAGATCTGAATTGGTCTGCTCCTGCCAGATCTATTGGATGTCACCTTCTTTGTGTCACAGGGGAAAAGCAATGAGGTAAAAAAGTGTATCCATAAAACAGATTTATAGCTAAAATATATTTACGGATGTATCAAGCAAGAGGAAGCACATATTCAGAGGAGGAAAAAAAATAATAAAAAAAAAGACAGGAAAATGCATTCAGAGAGGTAAAAAATGTCCCTAGAGAGTAAAGGGGAGAGAAACTTGGCAAAAAAAAAAGACAGGAAAAGGCATTCAGAGAGGTAAAAAATGTCCCTAGAGAGTAAAGGGGAGAGAAACTTGGCAAAAAAAAAAGAAGTGATGGTACAGGTCTGAGGAACAGAAAGGTTTCAGATTACCCTTATGCCAATCTATCACTGGAGCAGGATTTGACAATTAATTGTTTGGGAACTGCTGTGTTTGACTGAACAAAGCAAAGACTCCCTGACCTAGAATACTATGATGTGATAAGAATACCAGCAGAGGCAGAAAATGGGCTAGTTGGGAATCAGAGTCTGCCTATCTACTCTTCCAATCTACATATTTTTTCTTTTTGTCATTTACATATGCTTGTCCTTAATTTTAATACTCTTCTTGATTTTTTGGAAGCGTTCATTATACTCAAAGGGTATGGTAATATTACATCTTACGGTTTCATAGCTATCATTCAGGCCACTTGGAAGAATTGTTCATTAAGCATCATGGAGATTACTTCTGAAGGTCTAAGTGGCAAGCTGTCATGTTTGTAGTGACAGTAGTTAAAAAAAGAATGTTAACTAGGTCAGCCTCTAAAAATGAGTTGCATTAAAGTGCTTCCTACAAACTTAAAAATGATTTTTTTGCAGTCTTCTTTAATTGAATATGGATCAATAGGAGTTAACTCCATGATGATCATGACAACTTATTAATGGCTTTTTTCCACTATGGTTCAAATACACCTGCACTAATTAAATTTCTGTTTCTGTTTTTCTGTTTTGAATTTGTCAGGACATGAAGGTATTTTATACTTTCTAAGACTAGAGTATAGCTAAGTAGGATTTTTTAGTCAGGAATATCAACGTTGAATTATCTATGTAATATGGATATTTTTAAAACAGTGGTATGAATTGCTAGCCTTACTAAATAGTCAGACTTTTAAACAAAAATTACCCCCCAAATTATAAGCTTTTGTTGCTTTTAAAAATCAAACTGGCTGCATCCATCTTCTATATGAATGTAGTAACATTCCTGCATGACATTCTCTAACCAAGTATTTCCTGGCAATTCCAGTAAAGAAATGTTCATTATGTAGTATTAGTTGTATTTCACAAATATCTGCTAAAATGTAAGCGGTGTGGAATAAGTCAGTGGCAAAATTAGGAAAAAAATAAAACAAAGCATTCCGCATTATTTAAATACTATACCTGTGTAATATTCATTCCAATTCTGTTTAATATTCATTTAGAAGGATTCCTTTTACCCATCACTGGATATTACGCTGCAGCTAATTGTCTGAACTATCTTTATAATGAAAGAGAAACATACTTTTTTTTTATTAAACATCTACCATATGATGAGATATATTCCCTACAAATGCCTGTTTCTCTCCAATGACTGAGAATCCAGATGGTACAGGTCTGGATTGTACCTGGTCCCAGGTACAATACTACCTATTTTATGCATATCTGAATATTGGTAAAATGAATCCCAGCACTGTGCTGACTTGTATACTACGATCCTTCATTGTCTCTATTTATACTGAAATATACTGAAATATTTATACTGAGAACTTTTCAAGAGCTTGACTGATTTTCAGTCTGTTCATCATGTTAGTTTAGTACCTTGCACAATGAGACTACAACTACACAAGAGAATTAGACATACTTACATGATTAGTGTTTCACATATGCATGGGAATGTGCTCAGCTTTGTGTTAGAAAAATAAACTTATTATTATGCTGTGGAGGAAGATATTTAATGCAGACCCTTAATAGTCTATATGGAAAGCTAATGTTCTTTTGATTCAAATGAATGAAAAAAATGCTGTGTCTTTATGCAAACTTACCTATTAGAGCTGTTGCATAACCTCTTTGCTTCAGGACTTTGGAAAATGTTATTTCTTCAGAAGGCAGTCCCCCAGAAGAAGCAGAAAATAAGAAGACACCAACTCTTGAGAAGGCAGCCATTCCTAAATACAGCAAAAATGAACGAGACTTAAAAGAACAGAGTGAAACAGTTTTCATTCATTCTTTCTGCATGCACATTTTTGCTTTAAGTGGTATCACTTAAATGACATATTACCAGCAGTCACTATGAAATACAAATGGCAGAAATCATCCATTTAGCTTAGCAAGATCTTTCCTGTATTTTCACCAGAAATTGAGAAGTGGAGAAAAAGAAAATTCTCTGGTTGAAACTGTGGGTTCAGCCACCACATAAAGAGCTGTAAGCCCTTCTGTAGGTATTCTAAGGTGTAACACAGCTGGAAGAAGTTGAGCTTGCATAATTTATTTTTCTTGTACATGGGGAAGGAATGGAGCTGAGGACTAAGCGAGAGTACTCCCAAGTTCTACCCCCCAAAACTTCCACTTTCCTCATACGTGGTTCTCTACATGACTTTAAGATGATTTGAGAGAAGGCAGTTGAAGCAGGGCAGTTTTACATGTAGGCACATAAATATCATGAGGTCAAAAAAGAGCAAGAGAATCTGATTCTGGAAATAGAGTGGCTAGGACATTCAGCTTTGATGGGAGAGGATCACTACTCCAACGGTATGAACACATGATTGACTTCCAGTCTTGAGTACATTAAAGCAGCATCAGGCATCAGCTAATAAGACAACATCTAAACAAGGCACAGTAATTTCTATACACTGAAGGTCTGAGAAGCACAAACCTGAGCTTACAGACTGTTCTCAGGATGAGGAACTTGAGAGCTCAGGTTTATGAAAATTAGATCACTAGGATTCCAGATGAGAGTTGGCTCAGAGTACAGACAGACAGAACACAGGATATCTATGCAAATCTGTGCAGATGTGTCTTCAGGAAGTCTGAATTATGCAACTTGGATGATTACAGTGCCAAAGTTACATGATTGATGTAGACAACCAGAATCTTCCCTCAGGTATCCATTGTGGTTAGAAAAGAAAAAGACTTGTTAGACTAGTTCATTAAAGAGATCTCAACCTACCTTTCAAATGTTTACTTCAGTTTTTCACTGTAGCCAGCAAAGTCAGTTTTATTGATCAACAGTTTAGGCAGTTTTAGTAATCTATACATATCTATACTTCATTTCAACGTGTGCTTCGATCTTTCATGACTGAAATCAATGTAATTCCTTTCAGTTACCAACAGCAAAGTACAGAACCATGAATTTTTTTTTTCATCATTACCTTTCGCTGAGTTTGTATCTCACCAAATACTACATTTTGGAATATTTTTCTGCAGTTCTAGGAGTTTTACATTTTTAACTTTTTTTTTTCCACACTGTGATTCTAATATCTCCTACAATGATTCTGTACTAGTTCTTCACTGATGCTTGGAAATAGTCCATATTTAGCTATTTCATAATTTAAGACAATGTTCAATGTTTGCACATACATGGAAATGATCAGGTACGACTGAGAATGGATCAGTTTAGAAAAATATCAGCTCAAATGCTAATTTTTCAGAAGTAATAATAAGGATCATAATGGAAAATGACCTGTGGCTTTACCTACAGCAAATATTAATAGCAATATAGCTATAACAGGTATATAAAATTTTCTTTTGCAGCTGAATGTAATGGAAAATTTAGCAAGTTATATTAGCTGGCACTCTTGCAGAAGCTTGTTACTTGATTTGAATGAACACGAACATATCAAGTAGGCTCCAGAGTCTTGCTTTGCTTTCATTCCCAGAAGCAAGGACAGGATGTTTTATCACTAATGAACAAGTGATCTGATTAATGTATAATGATCCTTGCTAAAAATGATGTTGAGGGAATGTTAAAGTTGCATGGCTAAGCACTGAGGGGCTCAGTCCCAGCACACTAAAATAGAACAGACTGGTTCTATATTGTCTCAAATGGGCTTTGGATTTAAAAGCAAGAGAAGTTACATGTATTCATAGGATACTTAACACTGTGTATGGGAAGATATGGAACAAAAAGAAAGAAGGGAGATTGTTTTGCCTTCTCTGTTTTAAGGGTTGCTGGAATATCTTAACAAACTGCCTTTTTTTTTTTTTTTTTTTCCCAGAAACTATTTGTCTAAACCAAAAGATTTTGTAGAAACAGAAATACTGCAGCAGGAGGATTTAAACTGGTTTCCTTCCTTGTGTTTTGTTAGATGCATCTCTGTGATGTTCAATACTCAGGCTGCCACCAACACCCTAGCAGCAGCCTGAACACAACTGAAGACGCAAAGAACTCACAGTTTTTGGAAGTCAATGGAATTTGGCTGTTCCTTCCATTAAATAACCACAATCTGATTTTTTCCTCAGTATTTAAAAAAATCTTTTTCTCAATAAAAAGCTTTATTTTTGTGTGAGCTCTTCAGAAGTGAGAAAATTTCCCATATATGGAAGATTTCAAATGTCGATCAACTTTGCTGAGCTTGATTAGGCACTGAAATGAATACCTCACCTGGTGCAGACACCAAAAAAGGCCAAGGAAAAAAAGCACACCATTTACTGCAAATAAAATATGGCATATATGAATAAAATATTTGAATTTTACCTGATCTGATAGGATATCTCCCTGTCAGGAAAGCTGCCCTGCTTGGAGTACACAGTGGGGATGCTGCTATATGCTGAGTAAGTGTCACTCCTTCCTTTGCTAGTTTGTCAATATAAGGGGTTCTAGGAAAAAAAAAAAAAGAATACACATATAAGATTATTTGGAAATGGGCATGGTGAAACTATCAGGAAAATCAAGTTAAGACTATTGTATTCAAATTATCAAAACCATGGTGGTGTTGCAACATCATATCAAGTATTTTTACATTGGGTGTCAACATCAAACTGAGATACTGTGGCATTGTGCCAAAAATCTTCTTTCCCACTTTTACCTGCTCTTTGTGGCCAGTATTAAACTGTGACACTTGCACATGTTGTATTTCAACCCTTTTTAATTTACTCCTTGACCCATAATTGTAACTCTGCTACTTATATAGCCCTTCTGCTTCTGCAGTGGGGAGGGGAGAGATTGGAGAAGGGTTGCGCTTCTTTACTCCATACTTAGTGGTGCTTCTCCTTTTCCCCAGCAAAGTTTTTGGGTATGTGGTGTTATTGGTTAGACTCTATATTAATGATGTTTATAGATTATGTCCGTAATATTAGATCCAGGAGCACATCCAAGTTTCCATATCTGCAGGGGAACTTTGCCTGTGACCTGGCTTAATGTGCAGATGAAAGTTGGTTGCTGCAGGAATAAATCCTGCACGCTTGGTTCTACAGAAAAAAAAACTAGAAATGCAGACTGGCAAGGAGCTGCAGCATGCTCTGGCAGGTCCCTGACCTACTAGACTAATGACGGTGACCTCATGGAACACTAGTCCCTCTACCATCCAAGTTTGAATACAGTCAGAAACATCAATTATCTAACAGAACATTTGCTGTCTGTAACATCACGTGTAGATAACAAGCAGTACTTCTTCATACTCCAAAGATGTAATTATGAATTGTCACATCACAGAGTATAGTATTTGAGCTGTTCTGATCCTTGGGGATTGAGTGATCCAAACATTGGTGTTGTATATACTCTTTTTCTTGTTTAAAACTGGAAAATATGAGTTCTTTTTGTTGAGTTTGCATTATGAGGAGTTTTCACTTCCAACTACCTTCAACAGGAACAAGAGTATTTAACACTTGACATGATGGTGCCTGTAGTCTGAATGATTTACTTAACTTGATTAAAGCTTCATTCTGCACCACTGAAACACAACAACTAGGCAAAGCTTGTGCTTTTTACACAACCATCATACCCAAGTTTGTAGTAAGGATCACACTGGGGAAGGGGAACGCTGCTGAGTTAGTCAAGTATATTAACATTGGTTTAATGAATTTTAATGACTACAGTACAAAGGTAAATGAAGAAAAAAAATCAGCACTTCATTTCCAATTAGTTAGTGAGAAGGTCATCTCAAATAACAAGAGTGCTTCAAAATATGGATAATTCATAGTTGTGCCAAACAATTTTTTAAAGAAAATGGTTGATTTTATTTTGTTTCTCTGGACCTCTGGACTTACTCTTATTGAGCTGGTGTATTGGGCTTCTGTGGCAAGGTTTTGGTAGCAGGGGGCTGTGGGCAGAGCCCAGGAGCTGCCCCATGTCAGATAAGAGCCAGCTCCAGCCGGCTCCAAAAGGGACCCTCCACTGGCCAGACCTGAGCCTGTGAGTGACACTGGTTGTGCCTCTGGGAGAGCAGATTTAAGAAAGGGAAAAAAACTGCTGCACAACAGCAGCTGGGAGAGAGGAGTGAGGAACTGTGAGAGAAACAGCCCTGCAGACACCAAGGTCAGTGAAGAAGGAGGGGAGGAGGTGCTCCAGGCACCGGAGCAGAAGTTGCCCTGCAACCCATGGAGAGGCCCATGGTGGAGCAGGCTGTGCCCCTGCAGCCCATGGGGTACCACATGGAGCAGATCTCCACGCTGCAGCCCGTGGAGGAGCCCATGGAGGAGCAGGTGGATGTGGCCTGAAGGAGGCTGCAGCCCATGGAGAGCCCCCCAGGAGCAGGCTCCAGGCCGGAGCTGCAGCCCGTGGAGAGGAGCCCACACAGGAGCAGGTGATCCGGTGGGAGCTGCCACCCGTGGGGGACCCGTGCTGGAGCAGTTTGCTCCTGAAGGATGGACCCCGTGGTACGGACCCATGCTGGAGCAGCTCTTGAAGAGCTGCAGCCTCTGGGAAGCCCACGCAGGACCCGTTCGGGAAGGACGGCATCCCGTGGGGGGACCCCACGCTGGAGCAGGGGCAGAGTGTGACCATGAAGGAGCGGTGGAGACGCAGCGATATGGGCTGACTGCAGCCCCCATTCCCCGTTCCCCTGTGCCACTCAGGGGGAGGAGGTAGAAGAGGGTGGATGGGGGGAAGGTGTTTTTAGTTTGCTTTTAGTTCTCACTGCTCTAGTTCACCAGTGATAGTAATAAATTATATTAATCTCCCCGTGTTGAGTCTGTTTTGCCTGTGACAGTAATTGGTGAGCAACCTTCTTGTCCTTATCTCAACCCATGAGACTCTTTTCATCACATTTTCTCCCCCCATCCTTTTGAGGAGTGGGAGTGAGAGAGCAGTGTGGTGGAGCTTTGGAAGCCATCAGTGTGAAACCACCACAGTTGGTCACTCAATTCTCTGTTTACGATGCCACTTTTCAGCAGGAGAAATACATCAGCTAAGTATTTTTGTCCTACTAAAAAAAGAAAACAAAGGTTGAATATTCTATTCTGTGGAAAGGTTATTAACTTTTGTAACTTACAAAGAACCTAATACGATCTCTTTTTTTTTTTTTTTATGTACAAATCCATAGAAAAAAATAAATATGAAGCTGTGACTCACCCAAACATATCATCTTACCTTAAGGTTCTGTTCCCATAACATCCCAGGTCTCCAATACCAAGATCATCAGCCATCAGTAAAACGACATTGGGATTTGAAACACTGTAGGTGTTGACACTATTTATGGCACACTGGCAAACTGTGAGAAGTAAAAGGAGTCTCATCTTCTTCCTGGTGTATAAGAACAGGAGGAAAACATAACAGATAAAGACTTTTTTTAAAAAAAAAAAAACCACTGATTATTAATCTAATGTAATCCTATAATTGCCCTGGATTCTATAGTAAAAGATAAAAATTAGATTGTCTATTTTTATTTGGCTTCTTTTTCTTAGCAGATTTTTAACATTATTTTCTCTCCCATATTTCTTAAAATTAAAAATGCACCTTTTAGTGTACAGCTAATCACTCCTTCCAAACCTTCACAAAGATGAAGCTTTTACATAAGAACAAACAAAGTAGTTACAACCTCAGTGATAGCACTTTTGTATACACAGATGCATTACACAGCAATAAATCATGACAGCAAATAAGGGTGTTTTTTTATTTAGGTATAAATGTGATTTGAGGAACACAGAAACTGAAATAATTTAGAACCAAAATTTCCAAGGTTCATTGCAGAAAAAAGCTCATCAATTCTGCTACTGAAGTAAGTGCCTGAATTTTTCTTCAGCAAGGGAAAAAAAAAATCTAGCTCCAGATTCTTGACAGAAAGAAATATTATGGGAGAGGGGATAAAGAGATGCACTACAAAATTATTGAAGGGAATGTTTAAGAAAAAACTCTTCACAAACATCAAGGCCTTTAGCAAAATTATGTACAAATATTTGATATCATATCACAATGTTCTATAAACAAAGCTTATGCTTTATCCAACTTCAAACAGGAAGAGTAATGTATTGTACACAACGCTACATACAATTATAGTCTTTTATGATAAGAGCACAGTTTATTTGTAGATGTGCATGCTATGAATACTACTTTACCTAAATAGGGACTTGTCAAATCTCTGCTTTAAACTGCATTGACTATGCCCTGGCTGAACTTGGGTGCCACTAGGCTGTGATGGACTGTGCCAGGTATACCCATCAAAAGAGAACAGAGACTCTCTCTCTTTTGCCCCTAGTAATAGTGCTATCTTTTCTGGATTCATGGAGCCTTTTTCAAAAACAAATGAGGCACGAGTCCCACCTGCACAATGGATTATGCTGTGACAAAAAGGAAAGTGGAGAAAACCTAGCAGGTTCTACTGAGGTAGAAATTTGAAAGTGAAAGAGTGGGAAAAGGAAGTAGAAACAAGAATTGCCAGAGAGAATGGGGACAGCAGGTCAAGAAAGAAAAAGTGTAAATCAGTGAGTTATAGTAGATAAAAGTAACTGGAGAGAAGATAAAGAAGCCAGAACTGGAAGAGCCTGTACAAAGAGATTAGACATCAAGGGAGACAGATTCACAAATCACTGAGGTGTGGTGGGTAAAAGTATCCATACAAAGTAGTCAGAACTGGTAGAGCTTGCTCTGACTTGAATAAAGAGCAAGGAAGGAAACTTGAGACCCAGCTGGAATGAGAATTGTGGGTTGAAATGAGGAGAAATGGTAGAGGGTTTAAGAAACTGGAAGGGATAGTATGACAATGGATAGGCAAAGAAATTGAGGAAAAGAGATGAGAGAACTGGGAGTGTGTGAGATGAAAGAGCTGCAGAGCTATGATTAAGGAAGACAAAGGGAACAGGGTGGAAAGAAGATACTACACAGATAAGACTGGGGATTGACAAAAGTGAGAAGAGATCAAGATACTGGGGATCAACCAAACAGACTGTGATTTCAGGTTCCCAACCTTCATTATTGCCATTCTGTCAGACAGTATAGGTGCAAATAGGATTTTAACTCTTTTAGTGCCTGTTCACACACAGGTAAAACACTAATAAGTATATTAGCTATTTTTAACTGCTTACTGTACACTTTAAAAATCATTGGCCTCACTTGATAACAATGATTTGGGTTTAGGCTTAGCTGACAACACCTGAAGATCCTCACGGCAGCTGAATGTTACATGGTTCATTTCGTGGGACACAAACTACATTCTTTCAGACACAGAAAATACACAAACTTTAAGACTAAAACACTACACAGAGTTCTGCTTGGCTGGATGCATCTATTCAAATTACCTTACTAACAAAGCTGTGTAACACCTGCCACAGTGCAGACTTTTAACCTGCGCAATAGGCTTACCATTCTTCCTTGAAAGGATAAAGAAGTGTGACTTGCTTCCCACATGCTGTATGTTAACAACTAACACACTGACCCACAGCACAGGAACTGCCTGCTGCAGTATCTTATGCTCCTACTCTTCAGACTGCTAGGGATGTTGGAAAGGGTAACATATGTTGGTGACATTATATATAGAGTTACATGGACATTCACAGGACCTGCACATTTATTTCACAGAATTACTGAATGCCCTCAGTTTTGTGGTAGGCTTCATGCTGTCTGAATAAAACCTAGAAATATACACTCCTTCCATTAATAAAAGCATCATTTTACAGGCATCAAGCTAGATGGTTTTGTAAGTATTACAAGTAGTAATTCCAAGAATTAATTCAACTGATACAAACAAAACATTTTGTGTTTTAATCGGAAGGTATGGATCTATGGAGAGTGGTATTTTTGAATATGTGTGGAGCCTTTATCCTCTAATGAACAGAGAAAATTCATTTTCCTTTTACTGAGCAAAGTTACTGTTAGAAACCAGAGTGGTAGTTGTATTTTATTTTCCAGAATGAAAGAGTGAAATGACTGTAATATTTTAGAAATTAACTGACTTCTATATGCAAATTTTAAAGAGATCTCAAATCTGTGGTAGACTGATGGTAACATCAGCAGGAAAATAGCCTATTCACTGAAATACCTGAGAAAATTAATCACCGTTAAGGTCAAACCTCAAAACCTCCTGCTGTATATGTTATATAGCCTCTTCCTATAGCATTTGGGAATAAATCTACACAGCAAAGCGCAATATCAACTGGATCACTGTTGTTTGTAAAGTGGCTGAAGATCTCTTATTGTCTGGATCCATCCCCGGAGAAGTTAGCCTTGTTTAGTACCTCCATTTCTCATTTTGCAAATCATCAACACAAATAAATTATTGAAAGATGTCTCTGATACTATATTGCTGGATACCACTTCAGTCTGAAGGAGTATCTGTAGACATTCACACACTTTGGACTGTTTGCTCCCACTTGGTATCATGTCCATGAAGTGAAATCAATGAGGCAACAGGAAAAAAAAAATCTAAACAACTCTGATTTCTCCAGTGTACTCTCTCCACAGCAGACTTGCATGCATCTTGAAGGGATGTGCATGGGATGCAAGAAAAATTGGATGGATGAAATTGAGTGGAACAGACAACAGCAAAGAAATATGGAATAGTAAATAAGGACAGATATAGTAAGAAAGGAGGTCAGAGAATGCTGAGGTACATCCGTGTCACGCAATGGTGAAAAGAAAGGCAAACGCAGACCTTACATAAGAATGATTACACCAAATCAGATGAAGCTTTCACATAGCCTTGTATTTGTTCTCCAACAGTAGCCAATACAAATGCGTAAGGAAAGAATGTAAGAAACTTGGCAAGTATATTCTTCCAGCAATGTACCCTTCTAGCTTTTGGAAGTCAGTATTTAGGGTATTTTGGACAGGAGAGTGCTGTCTCCTGTCCAAAACAGCGACTCAGTAGGTCTCCATGGACCTTTTTTCCTTCTGAATTAATTTTAGTCCATTTAGAACCAATTAGCATTTTTTGTGCTTTTTTTTTTTCATTGAACAAGTTTGCTTTATTTGACTTCCACAATATCCTTTAGATGCATCATTAGGCTTCAGCTTTGAAGGTTTATGTTCTAGATTCAAGTGCCAACATTCCTCCTTAATTGTGTGTAGGACACATAAGTGCTGTTTTGAATCTCTGCTTCATTTCCCCAAGGTGTAATAGAACTAATAGTATCTCCTCTCTTCTCAAGGTGGCTGTTAAAGTGCGTAGATTTAAGAAGGCACTTAATTTCCTGTAATAAGAGTCATGCAGGAATTTGAATTTCATACATGTTGTTTTAATCTACAATAATTTAATCACTGCATGTGAACATACATGAATACATACATAGACAAATGTGTCCATATACACATCTGCACATGTCATTGTGTATACATACATACCGTACTTTTTCTACACATCTTCAAATGACATTATTGGGATTCTAATACATATTTTTTCATTTGTATTTAAAAAAAAAAGAATAAATGTGTAAGAACCAGTGGATGAAAACCAATAATAGATATTATCCATTATTTGTTAATATTTCATACAGATTTATTAAACATTTCTATTAAGTTCTAGTTCTCTTAATAAAAAATGTTGGCAAATTATATAGAAGCTGAAGACTTGTCTTTTTTTTTTTTCCCCTCAAGATAATTGGCTTAAGATATGGCTTGCTGTTTCATCCTTATCCCGCATCTCTTACGAGAACAATCGTATGAAACTCTTTTGAATCCCTCTTCCCAACTGAATCATACCAGCATTTTTATTCAGTTTAATTAAGCAATTTATCTCTAAACTACTCTTTTAATATAACAGAACCCTTTGAGAAAATGCTTAATATACTTTATCCTTGACGGTATAGTATTTTCTGATGAAATAAGCAACATTTAAAGATATTCACCTCATTAAAAAATGCTGTGCTATCCTTAAGCGGTATGCAAAAAAATGATTCTACCTTGCTTAACTGAATATTGGAACTGCAGAAATTTCCCTAAGAGTCATAAAAACTATACTGTAAACAAATTAGAAGATGACTGCGCCTCCTCTAAAATTCTGCAAAGAGAAAATTCTTTGGTTTCAAGAGAAACAAAAAAAAAGTTTTTAAATTTTAACAAACAGTAATATTATATACTATTAATAATTTTCTGTTATCAGCTTAAGATTCATTCAAATGTCTCAATTAATTCCTCTCTTACAAGTCAGTTATACCTGTTGCATCCTTTATGTCATATGACCTTGAAAAGAGAAATAAAAGTATACTCTTTTGGCCTGTCCTAATGTTAATTCAAAGAGATGAACAAATATTACTTTGCGTTTGCAACAGACTAAGACCACGCAAAAAGTCAGTTATGACAACCTGACTAGTAACTCAGTCTCAGTAATATGATTTTCATTTTTTTGTTTGTTTGCTTTTTACATAATATACATAAATGAAAATTTGTATTTAAGTTACTAAAAGTTGTCTCATTGTAAGACAGAAATTTCACGTAACATGAGCTTGGAAAAACACAAGAATAAATAAAATATATTTCTTGTTAAAGCATGATTATTAACTGGGTCTGAATCAAATCTAGACAAAGCCACAAAGCCTTCATCAGATACAAGTTCAATTTAGGTATCTTTTTAAAATGATCTCTCAAGAATTTACTAGTTTAAACTCAACTAAATTACAAAATTCTACAGAAGTATCAATAAGTAATAAACATTATTTCTAGTAGTAAATTATAACCTGAATGGAAGATAAGATTATCTTCTGTGATATAGTACCATTATTTTATTTGTAACTAAAACAAACAAACAAAATAACAAACAACAAAAAAACCCTGTATAATTAGATACCCCTATTAGAGTATATATTCTTTTCCATGATTATTGTTGCACAACAGCCTTTTTGTTAGCCAAATACTCATTAGAAATTTAGTTTTGAATGTGGTCTCTGGTCAGCAGTATAATAAAGGAGAATCACAAGATAACACAGGTAGGCATCCTATTTTCCAGTTATCCACCATCATGAGAGAATTATTTAAAAAAAAAAAGGTTAATCATGGGTAACTACTAATGTCTGTATCATGCAATTTCCCAGGGACAAGTGTTCCAAAACACTAAAATCCTTCAGATTCAGTAATTGCACATTATAAAGATGTGTGAGCGGGTACGAAGGACTCATCTCTGCTCCGTCTTTGCAGTTCACCACTTTAAAAGGATTTTAGGTCAGTGTTTCTCAACATGTGTACCATGTTTAGCTTAAATATATGGTACAATACCATTAGATTTTAATGGAACAGAAAGATAAGAGAGACGACAAAGTTTCCTTTCTGAAATCCATATCAGCTTCAATAAATATTACACGAAAATGACAAAATGTGCAAAGCTGTTGGCATATGCTATTATTAAAATTTGTTTTTATGTGTATGCCTATTAGAATAAGAACTTTAAAATGCTACATTAAGCAATGTAATATGACACTTGCTTACATAGAGGGCTTAGCTTAAACCCATTTATAATATCTGTTTAATTAATAGTTTTGAAAGCCGTTGAGCCAGGTTTTTGTTATATACCAAAGTTAAACGATGTGTGAAATGACTGTTTTGATAATGCCTTTTCCAAGAGTGCCAGATGGACACGAGGAAGAACTTGTGTGACAAAAACTTTATACTTCTTTTTTTACCACAAGCAAGCAGATAAAGATGGTACAGTTCTACAGGACTGTGAGTTTCACAAGTGGAATTAACAGAAGAATTTGGTTATGTCCATTTGTTTATGTCTGGCTGGGTGTCCAGGCCCAAAATGTTGTAGTGAATGGAGTTAAATCCAGTTGGAGGCCAGTCACTAGTGGTGTTCCCCAGGGCTCAGTATTGGAGCCAGTTCTCTTTAATATCTTTATCAATGATCTCGACAAGGGGATCGAGTGCACTCTCAGTAAGTTTGCAGATGACACCAAGTAAGTTGGGAATGTTGATCTGCTTGAGGGTAGGACAGCTCTACAGCGGGATCTGGATAGGCTGGACTGATGGGCTGAGGCCAACTGTATGAGGTTCAACAAGGCTCAGTGCTGGGTCCTGCACTTGGGGCACAACAACCCCGTGCAACGCTACAAGCTGGGGGAAGAGTGGCTGGAAAGCTGCCTGGCAGAAAGGGACCTGGAGGTACTGGTAGATAGCTGGCTGAATATGAGCCAGCAGTGTGCTCAGGTGGCCAAGAAGGCCAACAGCATCCCGGCTGGTATGAGAAATAGTATGGCCAGCAGGACAGGGAAGTGATTGTCCCCCTGTACTCGGCTCTGGTGAGGCCGCACCTCAAATGCTGTGTTCAGTTTTGGGCCCCTCACTACAAGGACATCGAGGTGCTGGAGCGTGTCCAAAGAAGGGCAACGCAGCTGGTGTACGGTCTGGAGAGCAAGTCTTATGAGGAGCGGCTGAGGGAGCTGAGCTTGTTTAGCCTGGAGAAAAGAAGGCTCGGGGAGACCTTATTGCTCTTTACAACTGCCTCAAAGGAGGCTGTAGTGAGGTGGGGGTCAGTCTCTTCTCCCAAGCAACAAGAGACAGGACAAGAGGAAATGGCCTCAAGTTGTGCCAGGGGAGGTTTAGGTTGGATAGTAGGAGAAATTTCTTCACTGGAACACATTGGAACAGGCTGCCCAGGGAAGTAGTCAAGTCATCATCCCTGGAGGTATTCAAAAGGCATGTAGATGTGTGCTTAGGGACATGGTTTAGTGATAGACTTGGTAGTGATAGGTTAATGGTTGGACTAGATGATCTTAGTAGTCTTTTCCAAACTAAATGATTCTATGATAATTGGACCAACATAAAAACCGTAAGCATCATCTCATTGACTGGTTATAGTCTCTTCATCTACACCTAAGTAGAGCCAAACTGGTCAGATTTTCATTCGTGTTCATAGCCCACAAGATGCTTAAAAAGAACAAAAATTGTCTAATTACACATAATACCGGACTAAGTCAGTAAAATCCACCAATCTACTGCCTTCACAGGGATAGTGCACAGATCTGAAGGTTAGTATTGAAGTTCTGATGTAAGTGTTTGGAGGGACAGTAAGACAAATGGCCAATACCTTAACACTAAATTTCAATTTTGTTCAATTTGAAAAGAGTTTCTAGGTCTTTTTCACTGGAATAGTAGTCTTCAAATGCCTATCAGAGGATAACATGAAACCTAACAGGAAAGAAGAAGAAGAAGAAGAAGAAGAAGAAGAAGAAGATAAAATATCTCAACATCTCTCCCGAGTTACTCACAGACATCCTCTGGAGTCTGTCAAGATCAAAGCTTTGAGTTTTATAACATAACATTTTTGCATTTCTCTCTATCTATAACCACTTTTCTAGTCAAAGTGGTTTACTACATAAATTGCTGTGAAATGGCCAGTTAATTTTTCCTTGCTACATAAAGCTAGCAAGTACCACATCAATAAAATGATCCAGTATATTATACTATTTCCAAAAGGATGTTCCATTTAAAGAGAAACTGTATTTGCATAAATTTGTTCTCAGTGTGAGATTATTATTTTTTAAAACACCTCTATTATTATTTTTGTTTGCATTATGACAGTACTCAAGGACTCTCAGTACAGCTTACTGTACCAGATACAAAAATTGAAAAAAGGCTACATTCAGCCAATGTTAATTTTAACCACGTAGAAACTAAATGCCTAGATGGCCTATACCAACTATGCACTCATGGCGCAAACCAATCCATCTGAATTTATTCATCTTAAAGTTATGCTTTTGGTCTGAGTTAATTTTAGTTAATTATTATAGGTTTCCTCTCTAATTAACAAGAAGAGACAGGAACTTTAAGAGGATGATTCAACTCTTCCTAAGACTGGTATAACGAAATGTTGAAAGTGATGTTCATGATCTTTCTCTCCAGAGTAGGAAAGCCTAAACACCTAAGTCAGACTAGATGGATACAAAAGGAACAAAGTTACATGAAATGAATTCCACCTTGATAGTGGCTTGTCTGTGTGTGCTCAGCATAAAACATGAGAAAAAAAAAACAACTTTGTGTAATAAACAACCACTATATTTTTCCATTAGTATAATGTGTTCTACCAACCTTACTGGTGCAACAGTTTCTTACTCTGTGGAATATCTATCAAATCTCAGAACTAGGGACAATTCTTCATGAGTTTTAGGTGCAAAATTTTTCTTCAATGGATGCATATAACTATTTTTGCCATACAATCTGGAAAGGAATCTGATGAATATTCTATCTTCAATATTCTATTATTACTCTTAATAAAAAAAAAAAAAATATGAACAATTACATCCAACAGCAAGGATTACTTTATAGGAATACTGGCAATTCAGTCTCTGAATAAAGTCAGCTATAACCAACTCTGTATTTAGGTTACAATCACAAGGGTGATCAGACAAATAAACTTTATCTCTGACAGACTTCTGACAGAATAGAAATTACATTCCCTGCTGTTACCTGAGCCAGATGATATTTCAAGGAAACTGTTGTCCGAGGTGACCAACCAACTGACCGTGAGTGCAGTCTGACTATGGTTCACAGCCTCCTCCCTGCTGCCTTCTTGCCTAAGGGCTATGCAGGCTAACCAAAGCCGCCTGTGACCAGCCAGCCATTGCTAGAGCCCATTACCTTCTTTCATGAGGTCCTTGTCACAGAAGAATGAAACACTTTAGCTCCTGACATAAGACAAGAACAAGTCTGTGAGCACTATCCAGTGATTCACATGCAAAGGGTATCTTTTGGTCATGTCACTGGGATGCACCTACCCACATGCCCAAGTAACACACGTCCCCTTCCCCCCATCGCACTGTGAGGGACACACTCATTCTACTCACGTCACATGATGGTGATGCACACGCTTGTCGTGTCACGTAAGGGGCAGAAGAAAAGAGAATAGCAGTGTACCTGTCATATGATACATATATATGTATATACATACACACACACACACTTAGATCATTTGATGGCAAAAGGCATACTGTAACCAGTCCTCACACTTGTCCACTGTTCAATCTGCCCCACTGCAAGACTGAGCACTGCTGTATTAGAAGGTATGTAAACTAACCCAGAGGAAACGGTAACGTCTAGGTGGAGGCTGCATGGTAGCCTCTGTGAGAAGAGACCAGGGGCTGCCCCAGTTCCACCCAGTTCTGAAACACAGTCCTCACCACAGGACACAGTTGAGCCCATCAGCAACAGTGGTGGTGCCTTGAGGAGGAGGAGAAGGAAACAAGGCCAGAGCAGTAAGAGGTGCTCCACGCTGGAGCAGGTACAAGCCCAAAGGGACTGCAGCCCATGGAGAATCCACACTGGATCTTAGGAAAAGAGTGAGAAACAATGAGTGGCAGAAAGAAACCGCTATGCACTGACATCGTCCTCCTGTGCCACCCATTGCTTCACTGAAGGGACTGGGTGCAACCTGTGGCAATAACAAGGCAAGAGGAGAGGTGTCCGGAGCAAAGGAGTGAAGCAGAGACTAAAAAGGGGGAGGAGAGGAGTCTGAAGTGAGGATGAGCCAGGGAAAATGGAAGGAAAGTATTTTCCCTATGTGTTTAAATGTTTTTCCTTCTTTTTTGTTTCCCAATACCCCAATGGGTAATTAAATATTTCCGCTAACCGAAAATAAATTAAATTCCCCAAGTCAAGTCTGTTTTGCCTGCAACATAACTTGATAAATGATTTCCCTGTCTTTACTTCAACCCATGAGTCTTCTCACTCCTGTTCCTATTTTATCCCCTATTCCCCATGGGGGGGCAGGAAATGAATGAAGAGCTGTGTGGGTGCTTAGCTGTTAGCCAGGGCCAACCTACTAGTTAAAATGAAAAGGGATGAATGGATCCAGCGGCAAATTACTGATTAGCCAAAAACTTCTCTGCTATGACCCAATCCATACAGATTACAAAAGCAAGCCTTTTACCAGGGATTAAAATGGCAAAACTTAATTTTAAGTAAAAAATAAACCCATTTGAGACCAGCTGACATATGGTGTTGCTGGTGTAAGCAGGAGGCTCACAAGACATAAAAGGATAGCTTTTCCTTTCTCTTCATTTGCACAAGTGAGAGATATAAAGAAAAGGTAAGTGTAACACCTTATTGATGACCAAGCTTCTTCTCTACAATTTATAAAACAAAGGCAAACCTATTTTTTGTTACTTCGGTCATACAATTAATTCAGGAATGATGTGCTTTTACTTCTGTCATACAACAAATATTCAGGGACTGATGTGTCCTCATTCTGCAAATAGTCATGAACATCTCTCTAGAAAAACTATTTGGAATTTTTTTTTGATGGGATATTTTCTAGTAAAATAAAAAAAATGCAAAAAAAAGTTTTTTTAAAATGTCACAATTTAAAAATGAAATTGTTCTCTTTTATATTTACACCTAAAAAAAACCCGGTCTGTTTAGCATTTACAAGGTGAAACCAAGCCACTTCTGTTGTTCTTTTGGGCAGGGAGATATTTTTACCATGTTATTTTGAACAGAGCTAAAAGATTAGCCCCCAATTTTTTATGACCTAATGCAAAATTAGAACAAAGAGAATAGAATTTTTCATTCATAATTTTTATTCTGCCCCAATTAACATGGTGACAAAAAAAAAAAGCTTCAGAAAAGCTTCAGGAAAAAAAATAGTAAGATGACAAGCAATTTTCTAACCAGCTCTAATACAAAGATACTCCACCAGCACTAAACAGCTTTCAAATCAAATACTATCAGACAACAGATTTGGAAGTAAAAGGTAAGGATCATGAAGTTAGGAAGTCTTACAAACTAGGAAAATATTTACCCTGGAAAGAACACCTGTGCAATTAAGAAAACAAGGATTATGAGCTGCATAGTTGTTATATAGCTGCCTGATTGCAAGCTGCAGAGATCAGAATCTTCTCCTAAAAAATGTGCAAGCCAAGTGACAAAGACATTAACAAAATAATGCATATACATTAGTCAACTTTTTATCTGAACCTTAAAGATTTAAACATGTATTAATTTCAGAAAGCAAAAGAATAGCTGACTTACTCCCCCATCAAGAAAAAAATAATTTAAAAAAACAACCTTGTGAATATACTTAGCTTGGCAAAATATTTGAAGGACACTTTAAATATAGTAGGATTATGCAACAATGAGAATTAAAGTCTTAAAAAGAAGGATATCTGAAACAGTAAATAATTCTACAACTAAAAATATCTGCTTATAATACTAGAAGATGCTAAGTGGGTCCTGAAAGTCTGACAGAAAAAAAATATCTTGAACAAACAACATAGAAATATATGTATTGCATTACAACAATATAGGAAAAACAGCAATTTAAGCCACAAAGTATCAAGATTCCTTCTGCTCCCCTGAGTAAATTCTTGCTCCTTCCCTCCCCTTCCCTCCCCATTCCCCCCCTCTTTCTTTTCTCTAGTTTTCTCTAGTTTTCTCTCTCTCTTTCATAGGGACTCTGGAAAACTTAAATTTTTGCTGTTAAAACAGAACACCATCCTTTTGTACATATGAGCTAAAAGGCAAAATCCCAACACAACAGAATGAATGAAAACTATCATTAGCTCAAGACTATATTAATTCACTTCATTTTCACCTTATTTTGTATGACATTTTAAGACCATAAAGAAATACAAAAAGTATTCCAAATGGGCATTTTTTTCCATTTTCTTGCGGTACGTCGGTATCAACTTTCTTCTAACATTTGAACAGTTTCTCAATAATAGCTCCAGGGGTCTCATTATCTTCTGGCCTGGACTGGAGCATGCTGCAAGTGTGTCTGAAATGAATAACACACTTTTCAAATCGTATCAGAAGGTCTGTAAGCAAGTTTTTTAAGTAAGGACATTTTCCTTCACTCTGTACACAGGTATGACACAGTTCTGTTTTTAAAGGATGGATTCTTTCTATTTATCAGTGAAAAAGAACATATTCTCCATCCAATACGCATTTTTCAGGACTAGTATTTCACTGCTACTATTAGACTATCGCTGTAACACACAACAAATCCAGTTTGTGTTTAAATGTGTACAATAATAATTGGTACGAACTGGAGATGTTACAACTGTTACAAAAGTTACTTTTAGCTATGTAGAAAATGACTGATCCATATCACCAGCTCCTAATTTTCTTCATCATAATTGCCAGTTCTGTCAGCAGTGCAGGATATAAACATTACCAAAACAAAAGAAAATTTAAGTAGCATTCTAGTTTACTGATTTAGACTTCTAATTAGATACATTTTGTAACACTAGGGATTCTGGAAGAAAGCATGTTTGCATACAACCACCAGTCTGGCTAGCTTAAGACAATGTCAGAGGAGAACAGGTCTGTCTGAGCTCTGTGCCCTAAGATGTCCTTCTGAGTATGGATAACTAATCAACTGATTCTTTAGCATGGCAGAAAAAAAGAACAGGCCATCTTTACACCATTGCCTTTTAATTTCAAATACTTGTCCAGGAAGCAAAAAATCCAAGATCATTGTCATTCTGAATCTGAAGCAGTTCAAACTAATATTTTCACATCCCAGGCTGCCATAGCCGCAATTCTTGTTAAGGACTTCCTAGCAACCCATCTCAAATGTCCTGACTTCCTCCAATCCCTTTTCTCACACTAAACTAATTTTCTTTCATTCCTCCTCATCCCCAAACTTCCTCTTACAGAATCAAGAATTCACCCCACAAACTCTTCTGCAATCCTAATCTTTCTAAACCATGTCCTTATTTCTTCAAATCCCCCTTCTCTCAAGAATCCCATATTACCATTCCATGGATACAGACTCAGACTGAATACCTCTTGGATGCAGCTGCTTGTCTTCCAATTCTGCTTGCCCAGGCACTGCTATTACCATTACCACTCCACCAATACTACTCTTGACGCTGCTGCCCCTCCCTGCTTGTTGTCTCCGTGACTTCTCTCCCCACCACATACATACACCCTTCAACCACATACACCCTTCCACCAGGCAGCAGTATGCAGTGCTTCCTATCGGCTACTGTGGCTCTCCTGGTATTAGAACAGCCTCAGCTGCTGGTCTGAGGGGGACTGAACACCCAGATGCAGGTCTGCACTTCCTAAAATCCACCTGGAGAGTACCCTAAGGGCAGAAACAGAAAATACGTTTGTGACAAAACAGGATGTACAGAATCCAAATTATTGAGTCATTATAAAACTGCATAGCAAGCCATACATGCGGTCAGATTCTGTTCAACATTTGTTTTGGTTAAACAGGCTTCTCTTTCATCTTCCTTCCTTCTTGTCTCAAGTGTTTGCCCAAATGTAGTCCTTCTGTAGAAACCTGGCAGATACACCTATTCAGAAGCCATGAAATTTTCCTTACCGTTTCTCTATCACTTTGCCATCCTCTGTCTCTGTGGTTCCTCTTATGGATACTGTTCTCTCAGTAACCGTGTTTACCCCCAGTTAGCAGGTTGGATGTGTATGAGATTACAAAGGAAAAGATTAGATTTATTTAACATCACTCCAAAGTCACAGTTAAGTCTTGCATGTTTCCACCTTCGAATTAAAGGGATTTTGTTAGATTACACTGCACATACAGCAGGGTCACTTCAAAACTACAAGCTTATTTCAGAACCTAGCCACCTCCAAAACTATTTAACAATTTATTTCCATTGGATCTTGAAACAGTCTGTAATCAAAATCACACACACTTTTAACATTATTTTTTAAACAACTAGATCTTAACTGGTAAGAAAAAAAAAAAAAACCACTGTTGTACAGATGGAAAATGTTCTAGTTCAAAAGCACCCTGCTTTATTTTTCATCCAAAATGCTTTCACAATTCAAGTAAAGCTTATATTCCTTTTAACCCACTGTAGGCAGGGAATGTTCTACTCCACTGCAATACTTAACAGTGAAGTGCATTTTGTTGTGGAATAATTTGCCATTATATTTGATAGTACCTTACAGACAAGAGAAGACAGTATTCCTTTTTTCTTTCTTATATAAAAATACAATGTATTCAGGAAATGAGGAAAAGACAACACTGCATGTTATTACTTCCCATAATTCCTAATTTTCTGTCACGAAGAATTTGCTTTGAGCAGTGAAAGAATAAGAACTCCAACTACAGACGAACTCAAGGTTTACAATGAAACTATATATAAATGACAGATCTGGAGGTGAGAGGAGCATTTTACCTTGCAGTAGGGAATTGCTTCTGTTTCTGCCTCTAGTGTTCAAACAAGATGGCTGTGCACTTATTATTGGTAAATAGGTGCAAAGTCCAGTCAAGTGAACTGAAACAAAAGGGAGGAAGGGGAGAGAAAAGGACAACACTGAAAGAAGACGTCTTGTTATACAACACCTACACAGCTTTTTGATAAGAAACTACTTCACTAGTAAGGAACAATTTCAAGGTGTTTTCATAATGAATATACATACAGGCTTAACCAAGAACTCATTTTAATTTGCTGCTGAAGATCTTCTATCAGGCTTTTCAAATGCTAGTGACATTGCACCATATTCCTGGAAAACAAGGGCAGCACAAGAACTGCAGGTATGCTTCTGCCTTCCGTGCACACAGTAAACATTTCTGCAGAATACCTAGAATAGCAACGTTTAAGAATCTGTATTAAAACACCTTTATAAGCGTAATTTCAGATAAGTGGTTTTCAGACTCTTCCTCTGGGGTGCTGTTAAGAAATTCTCTCTACATAAATACTGTACCCCACAGCCAATCCTGTTTTGCTTACTATGCATTCTCTTAGAAACTGCATGTGATCCCAGAAAATGACTACTCTCAGGAAGTCCAAGGACCCTAATATGAAAAATCATTCACTAAACTTTGAAAAGTGGTAGTTAATGTATTATCCTCCTCCACCTAACCCAAACTATTTTGACCAAGGAAACTTTATCAGGAAGAGAAAGATAGATGTCCAAAGACATGTGACAACTGGTGCTATTGAAACAACAGCATCCACAACCCTTGCATTCTAAATACAAAACTTCATTTTTCTTCCAGACAAAATACTGAAGCTAACAGAATGACTGGGAGAAATCAAACTGAAACAATGTTTCATAAAAAGATCCCTGACTGGATTTATTGGAATCTAGTGTAAGGTAAGAGCTGCAGTGAGCCAGATTTTTTGACTCATTTCATCAAAACATCTCTACAAATGCTTTAAAAGATTAGGCTCAAACTTAAACCCAACTAAGTGTTCATCTACCAGGGAAAGCACATACATCTTTATGAAAACAAAACATGATAAAGATCACTCTGTGTTAGACTGGCTGAAAGACGGTGCACATCTAAATGCTTATTCTCCCACATAAATCTGTTTATACCAACTAGCTTTTAACAGGGATTCAAATGAAATACACCAATAACAGAACTCAAAATTGTACAAAGGGAGGGTTTCTGTTAACTTCTCTCTCTGCATTATTTTTTCTTTCATGGTAAAAATCAAAGGAACATACCTAATTTGAGGAGACAGTTTAGAAAGTCACAGACATCCACAATGAAAAGATACAGTTCTGCTGTTCCTAGAGTCTTTGCACATACAAATTGGACTGTTGGTTGTAAAAGGTTATTCATTCTGCAGCAAATCTTCCATGAAAAAACAGTGAAAAACACTTTGATCCATTCACTTTTTGGCTAAGTCTGAGCACACCAGAAGTAAGTTTCACTCTAGAAATATTATAACCATGCAGTTAACCTGGAGGACTGCAGGAGAATCATTATATGAAAAGAATTTGTGAAACTTGTGGATTGCAGATGACTTTGTGCAGTTCTGAAGATGTCACTATGGCTTTTATATATGGAACTCAGTGACATGTTCTAATGATTTTGGCATTTTCTTTTTCGTCTTTGTGCTTAACTTTAGTTAAAGAGTTACAGATAGGAATTCAACTGGGAGAATATATTGGCTATGTCATGAAAGAACAAAGATTGTATCCTGGGCTGCACAAACATGTTGCCAGCAGGTCAAGGGAAGTAATCCTCCCCCTCTACTCCATCCTCATGGGACCACACCTGGAAATACTGCATCCAGCCCTGAGGTCCCCAGTACAAGAAAGACCTTAACTTATTAGAGCATGTTCAGAGGAGGACCACAAAGATGATCCAAGGGCTGGAGCACCTCTCCTATGAAGACAGGCTGAAGGAGCTGGGGTTGTTTAGCCTAGAGAAGAGACAGCTACAGAGAGACCTTACTGAAGCCTTTCAAAACTTAAAGGTGGCTTATAGGAAAGATGGTGAAAGACTTTTCACCAAGGCCTGCAGGGACAGGACAAGAGGTAATGGTTTCAAATTAAAAGAGGCTAGATTTAAATTAGATATTATAAAGAAATATTTACCACAAGGGTGGTTAAGCACTGGAACTGGTTGCATAAAGAGGTTGTGGATGTCCCATCCTGAGAAGTATTCAAAGTTGGGTTGTATGGGGCTTTGGGCAACATGAATATGTAGTCTAGTATAAGGTGTTCCTGCCTCTGGCAGGGGGGTTGGAGATCTTTAGAGGTCCCTTCCAACCCAAACCATTCTGTGATTCTATGATCCAGGTTTTGTAGTCACTGTAGCCACAGTTTCCGACTATCAAATAATACTTGTCTAGGTTACCTCAAATCACACATAGAACAAAATCCTTAAAGAAATAAGGGCTTGAACAGACAGGAAAAATATATTTCACTAGATATACCAGATAATGTATTTTATTATATTTCCTGGGTAAGTTGGAAAAAGCAGATGAATGTGCAGGTCCCCAACCTTTGTTAGGTCTTTCAAGAAGTAGTAAACACCCAACTAAATGAAATAGTTGAAAACTGCAAGTGGGCAAGGATTTACTTTATTTCCACCTGCTTTAAGACGCTTTAGTGTGGATACCACCCCAGAAGATGCTGGTTGAGAATCAGTGACAAGAGTGTCATCTACTGAGTGAAGCTCTATGCTTCCTGAAGCACACAGGCCTTCCTCACAGTTCTGCAACTCGAGAATACAGTCTAACACTACCTCATTACATGACCGCAACTCAAGGTGGCTAGTCTCTGGGTGGCACATCCTACTTAATTGGGATATAGAGACATGTTAATATTACCAGTCTCATTAATAGCTTTTGGAAAATTGCATTAGCACACTTTTTCCAGATGAGGGAATAATTATTGGCCTAAAAAAAAGAAAGGCCAGTTAAAAACTGTAAAGAGAGTATGGAGCCAGGCTGTCAAACTTGGTCACTAATACAATATAATACTCATTACTTATTGCTTGTAGCAGCCACTGGTCTAAATGACAAGCAACATTTCTGAAACAGTGATACAGTTCACTCTGTAATACAGTTTCTTTCAGACAGCTGCCTCATCAGGCTGGCAAGATAATCATTTTTCATACTTAAATGCAGAAAAATCTTTCAAATTGTATGAAGACATATTAAGCCCTTCACGGGGCAGATATGTTGCTACTGATCTCTTTCAGTGTAGTGTAGTACCAAATATTCTTAATTAATGAGGACGTAACTAAAAGTGACCCATAAAGAAAATCTTAAATTGAGTGACAACAAAAGTTTTCAGCTTTTGGAAGGAAACAGAAAATACTGAAAGAAACAAAGGGAAATATACAGTCCAAGTAAAGACTGTAATGATAAAATAAATTTGCTTTAATTCTGGACTATATTTGCAGTACAACAAATCTGGACATAACAGGTTTTACAATCTATTTTTCCCACTGATCATAATGGCATCAATGGTTTAATCATAAATATTCATCAGTGATCTCTCCCTCCAACTTTTCTAAAAACATACATGAACCTGGTCATGATAAAAGTCTACAGATTATTTTCCGTAAAGTACATATGCAGTAATATTTATAGAACAGCTAGCTGAAAACATGATTGACCTCAAAACAGCCTCCCTGTGAAACAGAGAAAGGCTCCAGCACTGTCTCTCTCACTTTATCTTTCAATTTCTACAATTACTTTCTTCCTGTGAACTACAATTCCTGCAGACTTTTTTATTCCTGTCAACAAGCCTTCTGGTGCTAACTTGTTTTTTTTGCTGCCACGGTAAACTCTGCATTGGAGAGCACAGGCTCAAAGACAAAAGATGGACAAAGGATTAGTCAAAGGATTAGTCAAAGCATTTGACTTACAAAATGGGGAAAAACTTGACTAAGCAGCAGTACTAACAAATATTCCTAAGAATTACAAATCATTCATTAGTGAACAAAATAAAATTATGGCAGAAATGGTAATTTACTTCCTGTGTTAATTCAAAGGAATGCTGTATCTGTGGCTAAGACGGCAGCCTATTAGTGGAAGAAGACCTTTCTATTTGTCACTTATAAAACCCACGGTTGCAAAACTTGACCTACCCAAGTGCTGGACTTTTAACGACACAGAAAAACTAGAATCCTGAAGAGCAATCAAAATGCTACTAGCTTCAAAAAGCATAACTTATGAGGAAAGGTTAAAGGAATGAAGTTTGTTAAATCCAAAAAAAGGAGCAGAGGAACAACATGGGCTATCTAAGTAAGGCAACAAAGATGGTGAAGGGTCTAGAGGGCAAGACGTATGAGGAGTGCTTGAGGTCACTTGGTTTGTTCAGCCTGGAGGAGACTGAAAGGAGGCCTCATGGCGGCCTGCAGCTTCCTCACGAGGGGAGCGAAGGGGCAGGGCTGATCTCTGCTCTCTGGTGACAGCAAAAGGACCTGAGGGAACGGCATGGAGCTGTGACAGGGGAGGTTCAGGCTGGATGTTAGGAAAAGGTTCGTCGCTGAGAGGGTTGTCAGGCACTGGAACAGGCTCCCCAGGGCAGTGGTCACAGCCCCGAGCCTGACTGAGTTGAAGAAGCGTTTGGACAATGCTCTCAGACATAGGGTTTGATTTTTGGATGGTCCTGTGTGGAGCTGNCCCCCCAAACCCAGTGGGCTGGGGGTGAGCAGCAGTTGGGAGGGGACATCACCAAGGCAGCTGACCTGAACCGACCAAAGGGATATTCCATACCATATGATGTCACGCTCAGCAATAAAAGCTGGGAGAGGGGAAGGAGGAGGGGGGCTCTCGTTATGGAGACGTCTGTCCTCCCGAACAACCGCTACGCGTATTGAGGCCCTGCTTCCCAGGACGTGGCCGAACACCACTCGTTGATGGGAAGTAGAGAATTCTTTCTCTCTTTGCTTCCGCGCGGCCTTTGCTTGTATTATTTCTTTTCCCTTTAATTAAATTATCCTTTTCTCAACCCTTGAGCCCTTGTCCATCGTATTTTCTCCCCCTGCTCCTTTGAGGAGGGGGAGTGAGCGAGCGGTTGTGGTGGAGTTCTGCTGTTTAGCTGGGTAAAACCACCACACCTTCCAACTCAGGATATTCTATGACTCTAGAAAAAGACTCATTGAAAGTTTCAGAAAATTTTAGGCAGATGTCGATCCTGGACAGACATTTTAAGCATATACAATTCTGTCTCAATGCAAAGAATTCAGCTACATCTTGAATGGAAACCTATGAACATTTCTGTAGTGCCACTGTAAACAAGCACTCACCTTACAGAACCCAAGACAAAATATTTGAGAAGCTCTCAGTAGGTGGAACCAGCTGGTGGGGGGTGGGGGTGGCCAGGGGACAGGTTCTCACTGACTTGGTAGGTCTGAGATATAAAGTGGTACCTTAGGTACCCTTAATATCTAGCTGTATCAGTATCTACAAGTGTTGTTTCCTATTTTACAAATGTTTTTTGAAAACAAGTACCTATTGAACTGAAGTAAGATGGAAAAATATAGCCATAAAATTCACATGCAGACAAAGAAAACCAAAAGCACAACCAGTATTTTAGGCTCCTGCAATAATATAAAGTTACTTAAATAAAACTTGCTAAAGATACTAAAAAGGATAGAAAGATAGATATCTCCTAGGAAAAGCAAAACAAGATATAACACTTCAAATCTTGGTACGCATTCCCTTCTGCCCTAATCCTTCCCATAGCTTAAGGCTGAGCAGGACCCACCCACTAAGCATTTAGGATTTCAGTGACAGTGACACTGTTAATCATTTTCACATTTTGCCTGTGTGCAGCCAATATTTTACTGGAAGACCAAAAATTATGTTAAAAGGCTAAATCACAAGCCATGTAATATAGAGGAGCGAAAATTATTCTCTCTGACTTTAATGGAAACAACAAATGACCCTGAAGCATGACATTAAACCTTCATTTCCCCACTTCTGAACCTGTTCATTCTGTTGTAAATTCTCATCAATAAATATAAAAATTGACATCTAAAAATACCTTAGATCCCTTGTTCCTTCATGTGTGCTTTGTTTGGCTCTTCTAGAATTTCACTCCTCATTGCTGCTTAAGAACCTTATTATAGTGCCTCATCTAAATTTATAGATTTCCAACATATATCTTCTTTGCTTTGTTCTCCTTAAATACAATACATCATCTTCCTTGCCTTTGTAACTAACTCGCTTGTAATTGGTGACAGATACCAAAATCCAGAAAATAGATGGTTCTTCTCCCCCTATATGCTTGGCTATAAGAATACCCATACTATTACTTAAAGAAGATATACTCCCCTTTGACTTATTTTATTGTTATATTTATATACATGTATAATGTATATAATGTACATGTAATCATAACTTAGAACAGACGTACGGTGTTGTTTCATTGTCTTAAGACCTATGCTCATTTTCTCTTTTTCAACCATAAAAATAGGAGCAGAAACAATAAAATTAATTCACATTCTTAAGGTGAAAAGCTCTTATTTGGTGACATCCAGCACTGGGAGGAGTTTAATTTTCTGAGGGCTTATAGGCTCAACTACAGCAACTGTTGTGAATCTCAGGTGATACCTGAATTAAATAACACTTAACGTCAAGTCATTCCTAGTAATTTGTTACTAATAGTGGTTTTAAAAGCTCTTCATGTAAATCATTGTGCAAGCTTTTAAATTGTTAGATTTATTCAATTCTTTAGATTATTTTTTAATATTCAAACCAAATCAAATTCTAATCTGTTTATCCTCTTTGCCAAGGTGCCTGCAGTACAAGAAAAATAAAGTCAGCCATTTCAGTGTGAAACACATAGTACATGATACTCAATGCTATAAATATACTCTGAGTGAATCTGTGTTTCAAGAACAGTATAAAATAATGAAATAGGAAACTGCAATTTTGAGTCAAGTGTATTACCCAAGAAAACACTTAAGCATATTCTGAAGCTTTTACTCTCCAGGAAAAGAGCTTAATAGCTAAGTTTCAGTGATGCAGAACACTTTTTAGCACCAAGATAAAAATCAAACATGGAAAGGTTAAAAAAGGTTATATGGACTGTGTACATAAAATACCATACGGTATACTTAAGAACTGCACGAATAGGCACCTGAATATTTTCACTGTATCTCACACTCAAGAACAATAAAACCAAAGTAATTCTAACATATTATCACAAAGCCAAAGAAAATAGATGTGTTTGGGCTAAGAAGGACTACCTATAGGCAACTAATTTACAGTCTTTTAAAAACCTGGACATCCAGCATGTATATGTATCATGTAACACCATAAAGCTCAGCAAAGATTTATTCATCAGATTTGGCACATGCCTAAATAGAAAGTTAAATGCATTAAAAAATGAACATGAAGCTAACTGTGTTCTTCAGACTTTCCAGGATGAAAGCCTACTTGCATGATTATGTCTCAGAAACCTCAGTTCACCCTTCTCAATCAGGACATATCAAGTTAATAGGCATATAATTAACTATCAGTTTTCATAGTTATTATACTTCCACCGCACTATGCTTTCCACAACTTAAAAGTTATTTTAATATGTTCCTTTCACTTGCAAAAGGCTTAAAATAAAAAAAAAGTAGCAAACAAAAAAGTCAACTGCATAATTTTCAATCTCAACCTTTCACAACTTCTTTAAAAACAAAAAACCAACAAACAAACAAACAAAAAACCCAAAAACATCACAAAATACTATTTCTAAGATGTTTGAGTCATAGTTAAGATGGCTCAAATAAAACTTAGATCAACATTTTCACTTACTTGTGCACCTAGCAAGCTATGATCCACCATGCGTGAAAAGTTCCGCTTGGACTTTCATTCCCTTTCATTCTGTTAGTATGGAGACTTAGTCACACTGAATAAACCTAAACAGTTTGTCTATATTGGAAAGATTTTCTTGTGTTTGAATATAGCTTTGAAGAATCAAATAAGCTAACGTTATGTTGATTAATCACTGATAAGCCAGAGAAAAGCAAAGCAAATTGAGGTCATCAGCATGTCAGCTAACCTGACTGTCTTGAAATGTTAACAATAAGATTTGTAACACTGACCATTAATCCTAAAAAGGTTCATCCTGAGTAACATACTTTCATTTGATGGCCGTCTCTTTTTTTAAAAAGGTTGTCTTTCAGATTTATTTGCACTTTAAACACTCAAAAGTTTTGTATGAGCTTGATATTTTATGACATTAACTGGTGGTTTACATGCTAAAAATAGTAAATATTTTCCCTTTTTTGAGGGGGTAGGGTTGAAGTTGTGGTCAAAACACTTACGCTTTTCTCTAAAACAGTGACTCAAGATACCTGACTGTACCTTTTTCTTGTTAACAAGTACAGGCATTACTATGCCAACAGATACAATTAAACATGGATTTTTTTTTTTTAGATTTGATAATTGGAAAGCAAATGAATCCATCTTAGGTACAACTGTCATACAAACTCATTACTCACCTTCTAGAAACTTCTGCCCAACAGCTTACATTCTTACAGCAGAAACCCATTCTTTCTTAGAATAACAGAATGCTAGTATTACAAGTATTGAAATGACTATAATGATTTCTCCTTATAACGGATTAAGGCTTTTTTGGACATACTGTGTTTAGGATTTGGATTTTCTTTTGATTCCAGCTCTGCTCTCGGTTAACTGAACTACTACAGAAATTAACACATTTGCTACCTGAAACAAAGTTTGAACATTGCATGGTTGCACAGTATTTACCAGAGAAGCAAAATACCTGTGGGCATTATTCTCAACACCCACATTGTATAGTTACAAATTAAAATTCGACCTGGATGTATAGAACCAATTTTCTTACCCAACACAAGAACTAACAGATGCATGTCATGACTATGCAAGACATTTTTAAAACACACTTAAGGCATTGTGCACAGTCTTCCTCCTAGCCTACACAGGCAAGGCCTAAGCAGTATTATCAAACAATCATTACAAAATGAGATGTGTTAAAAACAAACAACAACAACAAAACTCAACAAAATTTGCTTGAAAGTCAAATTTTATTATTAAAAGGTAAAAATAAAGGTCAAGGATATTTCATCTCTCATTTCCAAGACAGAAGAAGGTATGAGGCTATGTCTGGGATATTTCTCACAAATGTAAGGTAAGGATTCTTTTAAGGGATAGGTTCTGGGGTTGGGTAAGACATGTAAGGGGGCTAAATTAAAATTCAAATAGAATTGCATGACGTGTACAGTTATAGCTTCAAAAAACACCACCGACTTGCTAAAATGGTGAAATACTGCTGATTCAAACAAAGCGACTGTCAGAGAAAATGAACTGCTGAGAGGCCTACCTACAGGAAGAGAGAGGGCTTCCCTTCTGCCATTGCTTTGGCGCAGAACCCCAAAGCGGCACAAATCTTCAAGTCAGTGTGGCACCCTGGGAGCATGAGGTAGCTGCCGTCATGTCTGCTTGAGCAACCAGGGTTTCGACCTGTAACCGATGATCTTGATGACAAGAAGTGAGTTACCTGCATGCAAAACAAAGACGGAAATGCTGATGTGGAAAGTTGCCTCCTTCACTCACAAACACCTAGTCAAAACTAGTTGGCAGCATATGTTGGAAGGGTTTCCTTCTTCTCGGGAACAATGGTTTCATTCTTGAACTTCAGGCATTTCAGAAAAACAAACAAACAAAACAAATGAAAAAAACAAGTAACTACTCTCACACAACAACTCTGAACACAAGCCCCTTAAAGGTTTACAGAGTACTACTTTGTTCTTTCCACACAGTTTTATGTAGATTTGAAGCCTCCCGCTTACAGCTCCAATTATGATCCAGCACTAATTGCACCCTTGTAAATTTCTATATGCAAAACTTGGTGGGGAAACGCGGTCTAAACTATAAAACGGGAGCAACTCCCCAGTTTCTCCTGTAAGCAGCACCCAATGGGATTATAAAAAAAAAAAAGCCTTCTTATTTCTTGGCCTAAACAAGAAGAGGCCAAGCAGAGAAAGGGACTTTCTCTGTTTAAAAAGCAATTGGAAAAAAAAAAAAGGAAAAAAAAGAAGAGAAGTTCCTTCGAGAAGTTCCTTCAAGACGTCCCTTCGAGCCGCTGCCTGCGGCTGCCCCGCACCTCCGGACCATCCGCGCGCCGCCCAACGGCTGTGCCGGCAGGCGCCAGGCGGCTGCCGGGGGAGGGGAGCACCCCCTCGCGGCGGCCGCGCGGCTCC
>VXAL01000428.1:10414-36311 GCA_013399475.1 Chauna torquata | reverse complement strand
GGCCGGCCTGCCCCCCGCGGGCGCTCACGCCCGGCCTCCTCAGGCCGGGCAGCCAGCCAGCGCGCCCTGGGCGACGTTCCTGAAGGCTGACTAAAGGATTCAAGCAACAGGAAACGATTTTTTCTTCCTTCTTCTCCCCGCCATCCCCTGCCTTTTGTGGGCATATTTCGCCTGAATTAAAAGATAGGGGGCTGACAAAGGGCGCTTGCCCTTAACGGCGGTGTGCTGTGTGAGGTCAGGGTGGCCGTCGGGAGAGAGGCGAGGGCGGAGTTTGGGGTTTAGACTCGGTACAGTTTGGGTGTGAAGGGGTTTCCAGTTTGTGGAGCTGGAGTCCAAGGGCGGTGACCGTGCACCATCTGAGGAGGGCTGTAGAGATGGCCGAGAGCAGCAAGTCCACAGTTGCGAGGGTTGCTTTTGCTGTACAAGGCACATGAGAGCATCTTTAAGGTCTGAAATGTTTAAAGGAGTTGCTGTCTCCAGCGGAAGTCTGGAAACCACTCATACAGCTATCTCCCAATTTTGTATTAGTCGCTTTTTATTTTCACAGGGATATCCTGAAATCTATCAGCTTCGTGGTGCAGCTAGATTGGATCTTGAGGTTCGAATAGTCAGTGTGACTAGTGGAGTCTTTAGGTTTGCTCTTGACTGTTTGCTGAATCAGGGCCTCATGTGGCATGCTTCCTGTAGAATAATGAAATATTTTTGAATGTGACTTGGATTTTGAAGTAGTCTATACGTAACAGCACACGAAGCAGCTTAGGATATGGGTGAATTCTTAAAAAGTGATATCTTGATATACGTGCTCTCCTACTGTAAAACTCAAGTTGTTGCAAATTCTAGAAAGACTGCTGTAAAGTCTAATGAGTTCTTCTGTTTCCAAGAAATGTCTGTTTTTTCCTTCCTACGCATGTGTAAAGCACTAACAGAATTTTTCTGTTTCCAGTAAATTTCGACTTTTCTTTCCTTCACATCTATAACTGAGTGAAGACCATTGTTTAAAAGAGAAACGGGTTTGCTCCTTTTAACAGAAATAGTTGCAAGCATTTAGAACCTTTGGTTTCTTTCAGTTTACTTCATCTGCAGTCTTAATACACTATGCAAAACAATGATTAAGGTGAGTTGTTTCAGTTTCATTTGCAGTGTAACTACTGGAATCTCAAATAGCCTGGGAGTGTGCTGTTTTATCCAGAACCAATTAGTTCTTACTTAGAAGCTTCAGGAATGCTTTTTTAGTTACTACTGTTTTTAGTGTAATTTGAAAATCCCCTTCACACAGTACTTGCCTGAGCAGGACAGTCTAGGTAAACAATATGAATATTTAGGCCTTGATATGGATACATAAGATTTCTATATCAGTTTTAAGAGAATTTATTCCATACAAGTATATACAGGATAGGTGTCTTAGCTTTGAATGAAATTCTAGCAACTAAAGACATTTTTCTCAGATACTATCCTGTCTATATTTAGAAATCACCTTTACAATCACCTTGTAGCATTCCACACGTCGGCGGGGGGGGTGGTGGTGGTGGTGGTGGTGCGGATTTCTGAATCATGTTTAGTTCTCCAAACTCCTGGAGTTCATACAGTTAAGTAGCATTAAAAATGCTCTAGATTATGAGCTGTATCTCATGCTGGGAAAGTAGTTGTAAAAGATCCATAGTTCTAGGTCCTAAGTTTGCCAAGATTGAGACACTCAAGGTATAAACGTACTCCTTGCTGTTGTTAAATTTGCCTGTTTTAAAGTACAGCTTCAGATAAATACTTTCTCACTTATGGTTGAAGAGTTTATGCATGCTGATAAAATGTATTTTTATCCCTACAAATGGTGCATCCTTTGCATTGATAAAGTACTTTTTGTTTTGTGTTAGTGTTCCCCTAGTTACTCTTATGCTACAACATGGATGTAATTTCTTCCATTTAAAAAGCTGCATAGAAAGAAAATGTGTTTTATTTCAGTATTTTTTCAGCTGTGAAGAAAGCTGTAATTGTGTTTAAAATTAAACTGCAAATGCTCTTGTCTTTCAGTACAGAGACATAAAAGGGACACCACCTTGATGATTTTCATAATGTAAACCTCCTTCCAGAGGACTTATATGTTTCAGCCTCTAAATACTTTTTATAGTATTTAGAGTTTTGTGAGATTGAATTCTGTCACAACTTTAACCTAATGTTTGGTGAATGTGTTTGTTTCATGACGGGTTTTGAGCTCTAGGAGGCAAAAAGGCAATCAGGAGACTGCCTTGACTTCCCCAAGATTCTTTAATGGTTTAATAAACTTGGAGTATTTGGGGGGAAGGAATGAAATAAGGGGCACCCAGGCTAGACATTTTCTGCCCAACCTGTCTGCTGTAAATGTTCTTAATGAGACAAATGTTTATATTGATGTAAACCTATAAACCTCCATGAGAAATAAGATACTGATCCTTAATTTTCTTAAGAAATTTTTTGTCATGTAATGATTATAGAAGACAATAAAATGAATTACATACATATTTCTAGAAGCCATTGACACCTGCATAAAATTACTTCTTTTGAAAGAGCAAAACAAAATATTCAGTAATGGATGTCTAAAACTATGTTTTTGTAACTTTTTAATGTACTTTCATAACTTGTTGCATTTTTCAGAATCTGAAGTTTTAGGTATTGCAGTTATTTTCACTTAAAAGTAGTGTGTGAAAATATATGTGTCTGGTTTTGGAAGTTTTCACTCTAAACCTTTCTGGTTGTATAAAACAAATATTAATTGATCTATATACAAGGAAAAACTGAACATTAAATTGATCTGATGCGGTGTGCCATGAGCTATAGAAATATAGCTGACATACTTGTTTCTAATTAAAAGTACAATATAGGAAGATTTGCAACATATTCGTAAATGCTTCGTAACTGTGAGTATAAAATCCTTAAATGAGGTCTGAGACACTAGGTTCTTGACTTGGGAAACAATCCCGGTGTTATACTGTAGAATCTGCATCCATATACTTCATGTGGCTAAAGTGAGGCCTAGCGTCGCTGAGTGTGATCTTCTGTGGCTTTAATTCCCCCCATCTCTTTAGCATAATTGACTCTGATTAAGTTGTCCTTGAGTCCCACCTTGCTACATCAGCTAACCTTCCATGGGGAAGTTCTTGCCTCTGGACTGCCAGTGGAAGTACTACATCCTGTTATTTTGGAGTCCTTCTGTATTACTCTTTCAAGCGTTATCTAATACCCTTTTTTAGCACTTACAAGCAATGTGGTCCCTTCTTCTGCAGTTTTCTCTTTTTGGATTACCTTCTCTTTCCCCCTGAGCTGTTGGATGAAATCTTGTTTTTTTATTCATCGTTCCTGTTGCTGTTGCCAGGAAATTAAAACACTGGAAAATAGTGCTGTCATTTAATGAGTAGAATGTATGAACAGCACCTGTAGACAGCTTGTTACTGAGTAGGTAAAATTAATCAAAGGACTTTTTTTTTTTGTAGGAAACTTCAGCAGTGCATGAGGTGTAATAGAATAGACTGAGTACTGCTATAGTACTGTTACATCCTGCTTTATTATACATATGCAGCAAGATTTACTTACATAGTTTAACAGTGGTGCTCACTTCACTGTGTAGTATAACCCCAGAGGAACAGGAATAATAAAATTTTAATTTTTGGTGTACTGCCATACCTCTACTTTTTAACCATTGCTTTTCTAGTGTAATACTGCTACTTGCTTTCCTACAGCAAAGGACTTTGAATCCTGACAATAAATGCTCGGAACTTGCATAGTAGGTGTTTTTTTCGCAATGCTTTGGTCTTTTCCTACAGAAGACTACTGCTGTAACTGATAGTATATAGTATAACTAGAACAATTAAACCTCCATGTGTATGTGCTTATCTGACATATTGTACAGAGTTAGCTGCCTAAAATAAAAAACGAAACAAAGCAGAGAACAGAAGTTAGAGGTCTTTGGTACCTTTGAGCCCGAACTGTCAGCCAGTTGTTCACCCATTGTATTGTTTTTATCTAGCTGTATTCTAGATGTTTTGTCCAGAAGGATACTGTGAGAAACCTTTATTAAAAGCTTTACTGAAATCCAAAAAGATTACATCAGCTGGCTTCCCTTGGTCAACTAGGTGAGTAACCTTGTCATAAAAGAAGATTAAGTTTGTTAAGCACAACTTTCCCCTCATGATCCTGTGTTGGCTATGAACAGTGACTCCGTTATTCTGGAGGTTATTGTAAAACACTTCAGAAACGATTTTCTCTGTAATTTTACCAGGCACTGAAGTGAGACTGACAGGCCTGTAATTACCAGGGTCTTCTTTCTTGCCATTTTTGAAAACTGGGACAACATTTGCCAGTTTCCATTTCTAACTTGGTTTTACAAGATACCTTCACCATAACTGAAGATCATAATGTACCATACAGGCATAGCTGTTCTGCTTGTTGTGACCATTCACAGAAGGGTAAGGAGTTGTTTAGGCAACTGGGATCAGAAGTTTTCTGCTTTTGCAGCTGCTGTCTCATTAGTATGGAGAAGATGGCTGGATTCTCATGTGCCACTTCTTAGCAGTTCAGGCATTGTTAGTAATACAGGGAATCTCTGATCTATAGGATAGACAAAATTAACTTGCAGTTAAAGTCATTGTAGTGTTGTGAGATCCACAAGAGTTTTGTCATGTTTTCTTTCTCTGCAGTGTTACCCCATTGTCACAAGGTCAGAAATCAAAAATTTACTCTTAACATTCATTTCATTGCACAAGTTGCCTAGGAGATTGCTGTTGCAAGAAAACTGGTGAGAGTTCCATGCTGGCGTTTGCTTATGTGCATGCTGTCTTTTATTTTACAGTGTGAATGGGAGGTTAAAACAGCTTGCTATTTCTTCTGCATCAGAGCAAATAGCACCAATTCAACTAAACATCAGCCCTCTCTAGATTGTCCTCTATTATGGCTTAAGTGCAGGAATTAATCTTCTTGGGCTATAAACTGGCAATCTTGTAAGCCTATTTTCTGCTTCTAGGTAGTGGAAGCTTACTTTTTTGCCATTCTCCATTTCCATCTGAGTTTGGGGAACAAAGAAGGAAACAAAAATACTGTTTTACCCCTACTTGTATCTGTACTTGTATCTTGTTGCAAAAACAAAGTGATTGGGGATATTGTTAGATTAAAATATTTCTTATATGGTTCATAAGCAGATTATGGAGATGCATAACATAAAACAGCTCCTCATTGAGAATTAACTAACCATAAATAGAGCAAATAAGATCTGTCATATGCTTGAAAGCTAATGTTTTCATTTAACGATAAAGAATTTTGGCAAAGGCAAAACAAATGTACTAACCTAGAGTCTAACTTTTATTATTCCCATGATTGATTTGCAAATTGTCCATTCACATGTTTGTCTGTTGTTTGTGGTTTGAATAACTCTGAATCGGAACTCAGTCCAGCATCTGTTGAATAGTTTTTTTTTTTCATTTCTATAATGGTTACTGCATTTCAAAATGCGTTGAGGGACATTAGCAGTGATCTTTTTTTTTTTCTCTCTTGGGAATTAAGTGGAATGCTCCCAAGCTGAAAGATTCATGATTTGATTTTAATATTGCACATAAATTACACACAAGTTCAATGCTGTTCTGGTATTTATTTATTTATTAGTTGCACCAGTACCAAGGCATTTGGTTTTAAAAGGAAAAAAAATCTGTGTTAACTATATAAATACCAGGAGATTTCAAATTTCCAGTGTTAATAATATGACAGACATCCAGTTGTTACAGAGGGGCCTTTAGCAAGAGGAGAGGTATGTTCTGAAGGTACTGAGAGTCTAAAGGTTCTGTTTAGTGATTTTAAAGATGCACACAGCAGTTTGACCATTTACAAAAGTTAGTCTCCTTCTGTGCCTTAATGCAGATTTTGGAATGTGTTTGTAGGTGATAAGGTTTTATATTTGTTGGCTACATACACTGTTTTGTATATAAAGTTCCAATTATTTTACTTTGAAAGTAAATAGTAAGGTGCTATAAAGGGAACATTTCACACAAAGAAAAAGTGCATGGAATTTTCCCTTTTAGTAACACTATTTCCAGTTGCCATATTCCAGTTTTCTTTTTACTTGAGGAAAAAAGACGTTAACAACCCTGGATTTGTTGTTCTGTGTAGTGGCAGTAGTTACACAGGATGCCATCTCTTGGGCCCAGCTCTGCATCTTTTGTTCTGACAAGTTGCAATTCATTCACGTGGCCTTGTTGTAAGTTGTCTAATTGAACTTATGAGAGTGGAATTTTTAGGGACACCTTAATTTATCTATGTAGAACAATTTACCAGCCAAATTCTGCTCTTGGGTTCCATTGATATATTTGCTCCAAGAGGCAGTCTTATTTTTGAATATGTGCTGAAGTTCTTTTTGGGGATGGTGTTTGTTATTATTATTAACTATTTTTTACCTTTTTTCTTAATTGGTAACAGACTTTTAATAGTGATGTTCATTCTCACAAGATGATCATTGCTCTTTTAAAGATGGGGAAACTATATTAATGACACAAAAGCAACTAAGCTAAATATCCTCTCCTTTCTTGGTATCTATAGCTTTAATTAAGGACAATTAATTTTCATTTGGACAGTGTAGAGCCTGCTAGTACTGGTTACCTCTCTGTATTGATCATAATTTCTTTCACAACACTACTGAGAAGCATTTAATCAAGAACATTTTTGTGTCTTATAATGATTCTGGCAGAAATTCCTGATTTTTTTTATTTCCTTCCCCCATAATGATGACAACGATGATGATAACAAAATCAGTGTTCCTGCCGAGAGTTCACTGAGGTACTGCTAACCTTTATCAGGATATTTTTTGGCACCTAAGTGGGAGATAACCATCCTATTTTATTTATGTAAATTTCGACTTCCTTTTCTTCAGTAACCAGTAAGGAATGTTTGTCTCTGTTTCAAGTGGCTTATTTTTGGTGGCTAACAACTTTTTTCCTGCTTTTTGTCCTCTTTTGCCTGTTGAAGGGTTCCACACCTGTTGACAGTATCGATATTTACTGTCTCTATGCTTTCCATTCTTCTGCAGCTTTTAATTATTTTTTATTCCTCTAACTAAAAGTACCATTTTTGATAGTATTTTGGCAATAAATCCGATGTAATTTTGAAGAACTTGCATCTGGGTGGACACCTGCTCTTTCTCAAGTGTGGTTTTGCTGTTATTATATGTAACAGTTTCTTTTAAAAATGTATTCTTATTTTTCTTCCTCCTTCCCTTTTGGGGTGGGATGTNTTTTTTTTTTTTTATATAGTCATCAAATAAGTCCTACTTCTAGTAATGTCTCTCTTGAAAGCTTTCCTTTGGGCACCAGTTGTGTACCAGTATTGCACGTCTTACTTTTTTCCTCTGCTGCTTGTTTTCCCCTCTGCTGTGCTTATGAGTGGTGGTTCTCGTGTGGATAATACAAGACAACTGAAAACAAAGTCTCCTTTTTATTTGTCAGCCCAGTCTTTCTATGTAACATCTGTAGGAATTTGCTCATGACCTTTGTTATTATGTAATATGTACAGCATTATACAGTATCTTGTTCTCCCAGCTCATTAATGCTCATTCTGTGGCATGGTGTAATAGTTCCAGCAGTCGTTGGGTAACCTTTGCTCTCTGAGGGTACGTGCTAGTCCTTTCCTTGCAAACCAATTGGGTTTGCTGCCAAGCAAATCTTGTTTGCTCCTGGGCGTTGATAATCTGCTCTGCATAGGTATTAGTTCGCTCAGGTTCTCTTTCACAGCATGGCCATACACTGCAAATTGCATGTACATGTCACAGTGTCTTTTTGGACATTGTCTTTGAGACTATGTTGTTTTATCAGTCCGTTTTCTGTTATGTAGACTGCCACATATTCAAACTATAGACCCTTATTTGATTACTGACCAGTCGTCAGAGGAAGTGTCTTTCTTAGACTGAGATGTGTTATGAATTTGACACTGGTAATGTTTGTTCAGTAACATCCCTAAGGAAAGGGAAGAAACATTGCACTAATACTGGGAGAAGAATGGAATGAAAGATAGTGTGTTTAATGAAAAAATTGGGATTGTAGCATACCGGAAAGGCTGAAGTGGGAAAAAATAGTGGTTTTAAGGTGGATCACAAATAAACAGAGATAGAATTTCATAATAAATTGTTGTATGTTCAAGATTTTTTTGATAGATATATGCTTTTGTAATTTACGTACAGAAAGCTCCCTTGACCTTCCTGTCTCCTCAGGGTGGGAGGGTAGACCCCTGTATAACTGTAAAGTAACATAACTTCTACTGTAAGACCATTGCTGCAAAAAACTGCACCACGTGAAATGATGGGTCTTTTTATGCTAGGACTTAATCCTCTCTACGGCATTCTGTTGGACTAACAAAAAGTTCTTTCCTTTTTGGCTCAGGGGAGATGGAGCTGCAAAGAGTGTATTGTAGTGCAATAAATTTCTAGTTTTTAAAAATTAAAAACAATGTTTCATGGGAAACATATCTCAGGAAAATGAAAATATTTGGGCCACTAAGGTATTGTAAAGCATCTAATTGCTACTCCACTATGTAATAACTTGCACTGTTATTATTGTTGTAGATCATATTTTTATAGTATTTATCTTTCTCCCATTTTTAATTTAAACTTCTTCATTTTCCACGAATGAAGACATCTAAGAATAAAGAGGAAGAAGTAATTTTGTTATTCTAGTATGTCTCTTTTTGTATGTTCTAGAACTCTCAAATTTCTATGTGGCAGTTGATTATGAATTGTACAGTATTACAAAATTTAGTTCATTAAAATATTTGATTCACCACTGACTCTGCATAATTTCCTGTTTATTGCGACTTTGCCTTTTTCAAAAAGGAACTGAACTTTTCCCTGTCCATCTTTTGGAACTTGTTACAGAGAGCGGGTAATTAGCGTGTGCACTTGAAAATGCTGTAGGAGAGGAAATAAAAACTGAAGCTTTAGGTTCTAGAGGGCTAGGTTAAAACTCTGAACTGTCTTGATGGGAGAGCTTTGTGGAATCTGCTGTAGCACCATTACTGCTGTGCAGACCGTTCTTTTTTTTCTGTGGAAAGCAGGGTAGTGGAGAGAGAAGGTAGTCTACACATATGTTGGAACAAGACTTGGCGTATGAGTGCTTCTAGGTCCCATGGTTCAGAAGTAACCTATGAGTTCCAAAATTGGACCTACAGGAGTAACTATAGTTATTAACGGCAGTGCTAACGACATGTAAGAGTTCATCCCAATACCTATGTGGATATACATGTATTGCAAATGTACTTTGTATAGCAGTCTTCATGTGACAACTTGGCCTCTGAGAAAACTTTTGAATTTTAATGGCATAGAATCATAGAATATCCTGAATTAGAAGGGACCCACAAGGATTATTGAGTCCAACTCCCGACTCTGCACAAGACCACCCAAAAATCAAACCCTATGCCTGAGAGCGTTGTCCAGACGCTTCTTCAACTCAGTCAGGCTTGGTGCTATGACCACTTGCCTGGGGAGCCTGTTCCAGTGCCTGACAACCCTCTCAGCGAAGAACCTTTTCCTAACATCCAGCCTGAACCTCCCTTGTCACAGCTCCATGCTGTTCCCTCAGGTCCTGTTGCTGTCACCAGAGAGAAGAGATCAGCGCCTGCCCCTCAGCTCCCCTTGTGAGGAAGCTGCAGGCCGCCATGAGGCCTCCCCTCAGTTTCCTCCTCTCTGGGCTGAACAAACCAAGTGACTTCAGCCACTCCTCATACGTCTTGCCCTCTAGACCCTTCACCATCTTTATAGCCCTCCTTTGGATATTCTGTAATAGTTTTATGTCCTTATTATTGTGGTGCCTAAAACTGCACACAGTGCTCAAGGTGAGGCCGCACCAGCACAGAGCAGAGTGGAACAGTCACTTCCCTTGACAGGCTAGCAGTGCCGTGCTTGATGTATCCCAGGGTCTGGTTGGCCCTCCTAACTGCCAGGGCACACTGTTGACTCATATTCAACTTCTTGTTGACCAGAATCCCCAGGTCCATTTCTGCAGAGCTGCTCTCCAGCCTCTTGTCCCCCAGTCTGTACGTACAGCCAGGGTTGCCCCTTCCCAGGTGCAGAATCTGGCACTTGCTCTTGTTAGACTTCATGTGGTTGGTGATTGCCCAGCTCTCTAATTTGTCAAGGTCTCTCTGCAAGGCCTCTCTACCCTCGACGCAGTCAGCATCTCCTCCCAACTTAGTATCATCTGCAAACTGACTTAGTATACCTTCTAGTCCTGCGTTCAAGTCAATAATGAAAACATTAAAGAGAACTGGCCCTAAAATGAAGCCCTGGGGAACCCTACTAGTGACTGGACGCCAACATGATGTAACCCCATTTACTATAACCCTTTGAGCCTGACCCATCAGCAAATTGTTCACCCATCATATTATGCATTTATCTAGCTGTAGGCTGGACATTTTGTCCAAAAGGGTGCTGTGAGAAACCGTACCGAAGGCTTTACTGAAATCCAAAAAGATTACATCAGCTGGCTTCCCTTGGTCAACTAGATGGGTGACTTTGTCATAAAAGGCAATTAAGTCTGTTAAGCAGGATCTTCCCCTCCTGAACCCATGTTGGTTATGACCAATAACCACATTGTCCTTCAGGTATCCTTTCAATAAGGACAAAAGTAATGGACCAATGTTTTCTGTGGTCCTCCTTTAGCTATTAACATTTTTAAAGAAAAAAAAAAAAGTTTTTTTGTCCTTCCCAGTACTGGTCAGCTTCAACTTTTATTGAGCTTTGGCCACATACATTTTACTGCAAAGGCGAACAGCATCTCTGTAGTCCTCCCATGTTGCCTGATCTTGCTTCCAGTGACAGTTTTCTTTTTCCTGGAATCTTGGGAAGTGTTACAGCATTGGGACTTCTTTTATTTTTGTTTTTACATTTTTTCAGAACTGTTTCAAGCGTGTATTTTATGTGTGCAAAAGAGAGGGTATCTTACATTTAAAATAACTGTTAAGATGATGAGTGGCTTTTCACAAAGTTGGAAGTTCCAAAGGAAAATGCCTTAAATATGTCAAAATTTTCATGAAGAAGTCTCTTTCCATAGGTGAGAGTTAAAAATAAAACTCTGATTCTATAGATTCTGTGAATTAACTACGCCTTGGTTTTCCCCAGGCATAGCTCTTGGCTTTAAGAGTTTACATTTCGGAATCTGTGTACCTACGACCTGTCTGCATTACACTGTTGCATTAAACAGTAAAGAAGTTTGGCAGAGAATAAACCCCTTGTGTTCCAGCTTGTCTTCAGATATCAGAGGGGCTGAGGTGGCTGAGCTTAGATTCTGAGTGATGCCCAGTTCGGCACTATGAGGTCAGTATATTGAACTATCACGATAACGGATGCACAAATAGCACGATACACCTTCAGTCTAGTAGATTAATGACTGGTGCAGTTTATTGAAGCAACAGGAGTACAGGTTCTTTTGGATTGCCAGTGATAAATACACTGCCTGCAAAGCATGTGCAAAATATGATTAATACAGCCTACTGCAAATGATGAAACCACTCTACAGAGACTTCTAAGTTTCCCGGGGAAGCACTCAGTATAACCGAGGGTTTGAATCTCAACCAGTAGGTGTCCCTGCAGGGGTGAAGAGAGGTTCAGCCTGTCCACTGATCCCAGAAGTCAGCGATGTCTTCCCAACTTGTCTGTGATGGTATCTTCCCTAATGTTCTTCCTCTCTTGAGCCATTTTTATACTATTTTGTTACTTTCAGGTGGAGCTTGAGTGACTCTAGTCATACATACCTTTGTTATGATTGGTATAAAATCTTCTTGCTTTGCCGTTAAAGGTATAGGCTTAGAGAAATTCAGAGCTCATGCTCAGTGAGGGATGGTCGCACCTTAGAGGTGGGTAGCCTTTTGGGATGAAAGTGTGTTTTGGTATTATAATGAAATTACAGGGAGCAATGTTCACTCAGAGGACATGATTTTGACAAAAAATGGAAAACCACTGGCTCAGGGTAACAGCTATGTAGCTGATCAGTTCCATAGTACCATCAAGTTCCCATCCCTGCGGCGATATCACAGAGCCTAGCTGCAGTGTTTCCACCCCGAGCCACCCTCCGTGCTATTTCTCTTGTGTCAGCACAGCACACCAAGCTGCCCTGGTGTTGCCAACATCTAAGGCTGCAGGTTATGTTGCCAAGGGGAGTATCATGGAACAGATTCCTTGCACATCTATTGCATTTCACCTTGGAAGTTTCCTCAAGGCTGTAGCTTCTCTTAAGGTGTAGACATACCTTTAGTCTCAGTAAGTCACCTCCAGTAATTATTTCACATACATTAGTTAAAGCTGCCCTCTGCATATATGTTTCTACATACCCCCCCACACACAGCAATTGTGAAAGAAGATTAAATTGTGTTGTGTTATTTTTTCCTCTCTTCCCTTCTCATTACCCCTATTAATTGAGAGAAGTCTGTATGTTCTTATCAGTTTCTGATAACAGGGAAAAAGAAAATCCATTCTAAGATCTACAGCAAAACCATGGAATTTATTCCCCTATTTATCCATGCCCATTTCTAATATCGTAGTCATAACATGGAGTAGATTTACATTTTCTTTTTCTTCGTTCGTGCAGCTTTCATGAGACTAAAACAAATGTTCCTGTTTGAACCAAATATTTCTGTATTTGTATGCAGAGAAAAGGAAGGCGGAATGCTTTTTTCCTCCGTGTACTCTTCAGAAGAGTTTTAGTTTGCCTTTCACATATACTTCTTACAGTGTCTTGTATACTGAAATTGTGAGCTTCAGTTCTCTGCTTTATATTCAATATATGTGTACAAGAAATTGTATCTAATTGGTGTTCTAACCTTATTCCTAGGTATATCTCAGAAGAATTAAGATAAGAAAAATACTTCCAGTACGGATTAACTCTTTCTGGACTGGATCCTGTGTTTTCCTTTCTTTGTTCCTCCTATTTTAAAGTAGTCTTCTTGTGATATGAATGAAAAACAGACATACTTTTGAAGAAAATACTTTGTAAGTTTAGTCCTAACTGAGATTTGATCTGATTTTCCTAGAAATTATTCTGACTAAAGTTTTGAAGTCTGCATGTTATCTGAGTCTTCTTGACTTGGCAGCCGATTTTGATAGTGTTTATCATAACTTTGCCAAAACCTTGTTCTGTCCTGCCTTTCTTTTTTTAGAGATGAGCACAGCATGGAAATACATCATGCAGAAAGATTATATTTGTACTCATGGGTCGTTACAAGGTGCCCAGTGCATAGGTGGTGTACCATTTCAAAAGTGTAATAAGGGGTACCTTACCGGTATCACCCTGTCTTTGGATAGAAGTAAAGGAGTTGGCACAGATGTTACAAAATCCTACAGTTCTGTTTAAATAACAGTACTTACTCCTTTCTTCCACACTATTGAAGTTTTTATTGATAGTACAGGTCCAGAAGCATAAATCAAATCTTCAATAAAATAGTTCCCAAAGATCAATGATTACAGGTATTGTTTAAAAGTACTTAATGGTAGTCTAAGTTTGAAAAATGTATTACCCACTTGGATTGTCTATAACAGGGCCTTTGAGGCACTTGTAGGCTACCAAGGAAATTATTATGCAGACTGATGATGATGATGCATTTTAATGGCTTCAACAGTGATACTGAACTGCTTCCCATTTCAGGACTGACTTCAGCCCCTCCGACAGTCCATAGGAGGGAGTTGAACTCTCAACACATGCTAAATTTTCAAGAATTAACAATAATAATAATAATAATGTAGATGGCGTTGTCAGAAGAAATCTCTTGCCTTAAGGAAATAGCTTTAATATTTGTATTGTTTCATGTTGTTATTTTTTACTGTTACAGTTTTGAAGTTCTAGAAGAAACGAGTTCATAGCAGAAGTGTTAACAGGCCAACAGACCTGCAGCAGTGCCACCATGGAAAGTGACAACCTAAAAAAAGAAAAACACTCTAACTTCTGAGCTTATGACAAGCTCAGTGACTAAAACTACCCTTTGCATTTTAGAGCATACACTGCAGCTATGTTTAACAGTGTTCAGCTCTGTTTTCTTTGATTGCAACATTTCATACAGTTAGGTACTGTAAATTTATTTTAATAGTTAGATTTACTCTTCAGACAATTAACAACAGCAACAAAGGCTTTTCAACTTGTGGACAGAATAGCAGATTTGCATTTTTATTTTCAATCTCTTTGAAAACTAGTATCCAGAGATGGTTAGAAATGGCCTGTAGAGTATTTGCCTCTTTTCGGAATAGAAAGGTCTTTGCTGACCTGTTTTATTATTATCGCAACTTGTATACCTTCTAGCTCTTCTTCCTTACATTTGGGAAACATGGAAGTCACTCTGTTTGGCTAGATATGCAACTTTAAATATATGTCTAGGACATGCAGTTGTACTTCTAACAGTTTCGAAACGTAGTGGGTCAAATGGCCTTAGGACTTCATCTTTTTGTCTAAAAGTCATTTAAGTTCCAGTGGCTCAGTTCAGTGTATTTGGCAAATGGAATAGACGCTTTTTATTTTGCTGATTATAAGCTTGATTTTAGATTAAGCAGGAAGAAATTACCAGCATGGGCTCAGGGAAGATATATAATGAACAGTCTCTGTTAAGGATGGCATTTTGCACAGTTAATTTATATTCATGTGTACGTAACTTCTTCATTCTAGATTTTGTGTGTCAGATCTGTTTGTATGCAGCTGAATACTGCTATTCCCAATCACTTGCATAGTATTGCATATATTTAAAACACGTACCCTTTAAAGTAGAAAGGCAAAAAGTAAAGCATTGTTTCTTGTATTCCTCTTCTGAAAACCTTTAAGGAATGACTGATTCATTGTTTGGTGTTTAGAAAATAGGTGAAGAAATCTGTTGAATAAGTGATGGAGACTTAAAAACAATCAAAGAAACACTTGACGGAATTTTGGAGGAAATCTGTGAATAAAGGTACAGGTGTCTGGAGCTATTTAGGACTCAGGACATGCTAGCTATTCCACAGTAACTCCCAGTGCACTTTATCTCCAGATAAAGTTAAGGAGGCTTATTTCTCATGCTTGGAGTGGAGTCTAGACATATAGATATTAAAGTCTGAATAGCTAATTGATAGTAAATCTATATCCTGGCCCGATAACTTGCTTCTATTTAATCGTATCTTACATGTCTGCAGGAGTCAGGCTTGGAATAGTAGGCATGAGATCTTTATTGGAACTGTTTGGTATTCTAACAAGAAATTAAAATGCAACTGGAAAGCTGTTTTACGACCATGTTATTGGAAAATTACTTCACATGCAGGTAGAGAAGACTAATACAAAAAAAAATGATTTTTTTGGAACACCTGCAGTTTCTTGTAATAAGAAACTACAGAGAACTTTATTTCATTCTTATCACTAGAAATGAAAAATGAAAGCATCAGTTCTTTAGGACAGAATGGGATGAAATTGTGTAGGTGATTCTTAAATTAATGATTTCTAGCTGTTATTTTTACCGTACCTTGGCAGGTGTTCATCAAAGAGACTAATTTTTTTTCTGCGTCTCCTTCTCACCACTTTCTAACTATGAAGCTGCCTGCAATGCACCTTTAGAAACAGTTTTCTTATTTACGAGCAGAGTGATAGCAAATTGTTGCTAAGGAGCAAAAAATTCTTTTTTTGTAAATCTAATTTCAGGCTAGTTACTATGGAATTGGAGATGTGTACCTTATTTAAGGTATTTATATGTAGAAACAGCGAGCTTGATTGTCTCTTGCTTGTGCCGTTGTAACTTAATTGATTTCAGAAGATGTGTTCCTGATTTTGAGCAGTGAGAGAAAGACTACGGGATTTTTTTCCTGCTTTTGTTTGTATGTTTGTTTGTTTTTTGCTTTAGTTTTTGGTTGGAGGGAAGGAAGTTGGGGCTACTTTTGGAAATAAAGCAAAAATGCTATTCATGTATTTACTGAGCTTATAGTTTGCCAGCCTGTCTTCTGCAAGTGCTGCTGCAGCAGGACTAAGCACATCCCAGCAAAGTAACTCCTGCATTAGGCTTATTAAGTATCAACCGCAGAAGAGTGAAGCTGCTTGCGAATCAAGACGTAAACTTTGAGCTCTGCTTGCAGAACTGAGGTAGAAGGGAAGATTGAGTGAAAATGGAATGACGACTAGTACAGTCCACAATACCTGTTTTTATTTTTAACACATTAATCACATGGAATAATGAAATGATGAACTGAAGTTCCCTGCACTCTTTGAGTCTCTGAACACGTATTTTTTATTTCATTTAGTAGGATACATAGCGGTGTTTTTTGTAGCTCTAAGCTGTCACATTCAAAACGCAGTCATAACATAACGTTTCTGTTATGCCCAGAACCACTCTCTAGGAAAGTAAGATTCAGCTTCTCCCCTTGGAGATAGCTGAAAATATAATCTTAACAGCTACTGTCAGAGAGTGTTCTTCCAGCTTTGTATTTCTCCTGTAGTCCTCGTGTGACTTGGGTTTGCCAAGGTGTTAGTGAGGGTTTCTGTCTGCAACCTTTTGTAATCACTCACTGTATTCTTTCAGGATTGTAATGTAGATAAGTTTTATGTCTTTTTATAAAATATCCCTGGTATTGTTATTTTTCCCATGTTTTAAACAAAAGATGGAAGAGTTTAAGTTAAATGGATTTTAATGTTTGAAGACCTTATTCTGGTTTACAGTTATCATAATGTGCCCATAAAGTGTCATAATACTGACTCTGTTAGAACCAAGAACAGAACTTGAGGAGAGAATCTGTTCTCAGTTGCGTCCTCTCTGCCAGGAAATGTCACTGTAAGAAAAGATTTAAAAGCTAAAATATTTTACTTGGAAGTTGGGACTGGGTCCAGTACATCCATGTTTAGATACCTGATGTGTGCCAAATTTTAAGTCTCTATAGCACTTCTACTAAGATAAAATTATTTTTGTGTACAGTGGAGGGAGATTGATGCTTCCCCCCCGCCCCAATCGGAGATCCCTGAGGTGGTTTCGAATTGAGCTGGTTTTAATCCATTTCACAGGTAATTTGCATTGAATGTTTAATTTTGAGATGTCTCCTCCATGTCTTAGAGGGACTGTAGTAGATGCCTCATATTTGCTTTTGTTGTTCAGTCTTCCTAGTCAGTCTGCATCTGCCATATTAAGTAGAGACTTTGTATGATGGGAGGTGGAGTTGCTGGGCACATCCCATAACCTAGTGCAACAATTTTCATAACCAAAGCATAACTGAAAATATGCTGATAAGATTTTCTAGTTAATAGGGACTAACACATTTGCTATTGTTATTGCTAGTATGTACTAGTATTACTTGGTAGACTTCATATGTACAGAGATGCTATTTTCAGCAAAATTTCAAATACGTATCGGGAAGAAAACTATGCAGCTCTTTAGCAGCAGGGCGTGGGCTGTCCTGAGAATTATTGTGTGAATATTCATGAAGAAAATAAAAGGAATCATATTAAACAACTGTTATTGCATACTGAACTTTACAGGTGGTACTTTGTTGGGGTATTTCTTGAGAGTAGGAAAAGTTCCTTTTGTCATATGAGGTGGTGTCAGCACACAGCATGGGCTGGAGAGCAGACAGTGTTTGAGCTCAGAAAGCTCAGAAACATAGTAGCATTTAGGTACGCATCTCTCATTGGGTTCAGTGGGACTTGGTTGTTAAATGCCTTGTTGGCCAAGATTAAGTTTTTACTTCACCATGCCAATTATAAGCAAGCTGATTATAGTCTAAAACAAACTGCAGTCTTCCGGTAGATCTGTGCTTCTATCCGTGGTGTTAGGAAACAAAAAGAGCTGATGTACCATCAGTCATGACAGTCCACTGTTTAACTTTGAGTGGTCCTGCTCTGGGCTACCAGCTGACGTGGGAGTCTGGTAGGATCTGCCTCCTGTCTGCTGTGGAGTCTGGGGAAGGGAAAGGGGGAAAACTCTTGCTATCACCATGTGAAGTTTTTCAGTGCTGTGTGAGAATGACCCTGGACTCTGATCCTCAGCGTCTGATGTGGGAGATGAGGGTTGTGGTTGTACGACTTCAGAGAGCCCTGTGGCTTGCCTGGGTAAAAGTCCACACTTATGTGGTATTGGAAACACCTTAAACTGGTATCTGTACCATGATTTTGAGGTTTCATCTACAGTTTTCAAACAAAGTGATTACAGCTCATAAAACATAATTTTCAGTTTGCTCTGTCACCCCTGCCACGTGAATCTCAAAGGTCTGAATATTTTTTGTGTTACTGCTTCTAGTTAGGGTTACGAGTTCTTAGCATACAGCTATTAGATACTGCGATCAGGTCTTGCAGTATTTCTGAAACTCCGCTAAACTGTAGGCAGTCAGCCAAGATCAAATGTCCTCTCTCTTGGAAAATCAAGCACATTGATGATGTTTGGTTTTCTCCTCTTAAATGCTACCATCACAGAGAAATTACTCTATCTGCAGATTTACTTCAAAATTTTTAGACAATCTTGAGTTGAAGGAAGAGATTAGTTTTATTAATCTATAGTCCTCTACACATCCCTTGTGGCAGCATATTTTTGACACATTGCTGCAATTAAGTTTAGAACATTGTTCAAGGCCACACTGGAAAAATATTTTTCTTTTCTATTAAAGTCACTCTGTCTTTTGAAATGTTTCCACTATTTAGGAAATTGGCTTTTTGGGCAGTATTCCAGGAAGTGATTTAGAGAGATGTAACACTGGAAGTCAAACAAGTCGAATTCCCAACTTGCCTAAGTCTTTATATATATGTAGTCTCCTGGGCAAGCAAAAGCTTTCTGATAATAAGGAAATCAGTATTTGAAGACAGCAGTGGTGTGCTGAAGATAATTTTCTTTTTGTTCGTCTTTTCTTTTCTTTTCTTTTCCTTTTTTCTCTTTTCTTTTCCTTTTTTCTCTTTTCTTTTCCTTTTTTCTCTTTTCTTTTCCTTTTTTCTCTTTTCTTTTCCTTTTTTCTCTTTTCTTTTCCTTTTTTCTCTTTTCTTTTCCTTTTTTCTCTTTTCTTTTCCTTTTTTCTCTTTTCTTTTCCTTTTTTCCCCTTAGGGAGGAATAAAATTTTCTGACTGTTTTCCCCTCTCTTGAAGACTCATCTTTTTTCCATTGCTGTCTGCTTTAGGTTATGGGTTGAACAACATTTCTGGGATAATTGTTCAGGGAAGGTTACGTTACAGCTTTTCCTTGAGAAAGTACATCTTAAGAAGATAGATTTGGTTATTCTGCTGACTTTGGTAACATAGTGACCCTTTTGCTTTCATCTACTTGGTGTGGCAGTTTTATCCAAGTGCCTTGGAGCATCCCATTTCAGAACAACTTTTTAAACCCTGTTTTGCATTCCTCAAGTCATTGAACAGTTGCTATGTGTTGTCAGCAATGTATCAAGAATAAGAGATACCCCTCTGGTGAGAGCGCCAAGTTCCCTGTAAACATGGTATAAGCTGTTCTTCCAGGAGCTGGTGATTGCTTTTCTGGATGAGAATAGTCCTTGTATAATGCTGTTGCCACATTATAGTCACTCATGTGCTAATGACAGTGTGTTACCTGACTTGTGCCTTGTCATACACATTTGAAAAAGCTAAGCCTCTGGCAGCCGTAGGTTTAGTCCTAACAAGCAGGACTATGTAGGCACCATGTCAACTGCTGTTTGCATAGGTGGTTTTTTTAATGGTTAAGGGCCTGCATGAATGCCTAAGAGTGTATCAGGCAGTTTCTATGAATCAATAGCTTTTCAGCTTTTAAACTAATTAGGTGTTGTTACATAATTGATGTTTACTAAGTATAGTTTTAGAGTGTTTTTAATTAAGTCGTATATATTGCCTGCTATTTCAAATTGGGTTCCCTCGTTTACCAGAACTGAAATATAGACTTGTCTTTACTTTTTCATGTGCTATGCTGTATTGGTGGTGGAGTATTTTTTCTGCAGCTCCACATCAGAAAAGTACTTGCATGGCTTATTCTTGAACTGTTTCTTTTAGTTCCCTGTGGCATTGAAAAGAAGAGTAAGGTGCATATGTGAATACAAGATAGCATTAAGATATCTGCTTTATTAATGCAAACTAAGAGCCTTTTGAATTTGTTCAGAAGCTTCTTCCCCACCCCACAGTAGTAAAGTGTTTCCTTGCATACAAAATGAGAAATTGACTTCCTCTGTAGCTGCCATGGAAGAGTTCTCCCAGTAGTAAAAGCCCAGAGGGGCAAATATGTGATGCTTGCTTGGGAACAATTCTGTGCAGCTTTTATTTTTTGGACACTAAACTTATTTTCCTTTTAAGCCTGTTAGCAATAACTTGAATTCATGATAGAATGTCTCATATCAGAGAAGAGCAAGCAGACTGACAGCGCTTGCAGTGAGTTAGCCAGTGGCAATGCGTTTCTCTGGACTTAGTGAAGTAATCACTGTGTAGCATATTTGTATATATTGGAGTGTATTTACATTAATATTCTAGTACAACATGAAGAAATAGATTTGCAAAAATTAAAGCTCCAGAACAGACTTCTACCTGCTCCCTACTAAAATGAATAATGGATCATTTCAGTGATTTTTGTCTAAGTGCTAATCAAAAGTATAATGATTTGCAAATCATTACTCAAATTGGAGGAGTAATTTTACGTTTCAGCGATTATAGTCATTATTTTTTCTTTGTCTTTCAGAAGTTATGGTTTATCAGTCATGTAAAATGGTTTACCGATTAAGTTGCTACTTACAACTAGCTTCTGATTTTGAAGCAGCTGTTACTTGGTGCTTGCTAGTTATTTTAATATAGGTTTTATCTTCCCTAAGCTCCACGTAACAATAAGATGAACTTGTTTAGTACTGGTTATGAAAGTAGATCAGCCCAAAGGTATAAGAAGTAAATACTGCAGTAGAGTTTCCTCTGACTGGCTTGCTGGGCCAGACCACATTTGGGTTCAGCCTGCCTGGCAGGGGACATCTACACCCTGTGCCATGAAACTGAGGCATGGCTCAGATTGGTTGAGTACGCCTAGAAGCCGTGTTTATTTCCTTCTGCGACAGTGACTGAAGTGGGTATCTCTGTAAGGTGATAAATTTAGAGTTCATTTTTCTTCATAAGCAAGCTCATTTGGAAGGAATGAGGGGAATAATACAGCAAAGAATAGAACATTCCTGTTCCTCATCTCCTCAGGAGGCCTTCATTGCTAAGGAATTTCAGCCCACATTCCTTTGATGAGCCCTTAAGTCAACAGGCTTCAGGTTCATTTGGATTCACTGGCTATCACTCATCTAAGTTTTATTATCTTAAAGGCAGCTGTTGCTTTTAAAACACCTCTCCATCCTCCCACATTGGTGTGTGTGTGTGTGCGTGTGTGTGTGTGTATCATATATAACAAAAAAATCTCATGGGAGAAGTAGGCTTAGATCCTAAGGGAAAATTGAAAGGCTGAATCTCATTTTCTGGGCTAGTGCTGTAACAGTTAGGCTATTGTGCAAAAAGTAATTTCTGATGCCTGCCTTCCTCATCCCCACTCTTGCTAAGCTGCTGTAAGTGATTCTGAGGTCAGCTGTTAAACTGCTGTTTTTTTCTCCTTTTAGGCATCACAGATAGCTGTAGTCTTGCATTTTTAAACTAGCTTTCACAGTAATGCAAGGGTGAATGGAAGGGTCTTGGGAGGGAACTGCAAGACTGACCTCAAATTGCAAGACTGTTGTCTACAAAAGATTGTTTATTAAAAAAAAAATCTTAAAATTCTTCTTTCCCCTTTTTCTGATTGTTTTGCTAACTCAGGAGCTTTCCTCCCTAATTCTTCAGTGGTTTTGGGTGGTTGAAGCTCAGTTTTGCAGTTTCAGACCTGTTTCAGTGTCAGTTGTGTAGTTGATGGTTTTTGCATTGTTAATGCTATTTTTGTCTGTATTATTTGACTGCTGAAATCTTAAGGGGAAAGGCTCAGACTCCTACTGAAAGAAATGGTAAAGGATAGAAAAAGAATGGGGAATGAACTATATACATCATGCTTTATTCAGTGGAATAGTCTGTTGCTCCTTCAGTGACTGGCTTTTATAATGCTGTTGAATTTTTATGTTTTAGTAGTCTTCCATGATGTATCTTTCCTTCTTAATTTTTGAGATGGAGCTGTAATTGGTAAACTTTTGTGGATAATAATATCTTGAATTATTTGTTGATTTAAGAGAATGTTTCTTATTCCATTCTAAGTTTGCTGTTCAAAGGCCATTGGTTTCCCTTACTTTTTTTCTGCTTACCAAAAGCTCCAGCAGGATCTTGCAAGGTTTGTGGATACGTATGTAAGTTATATCTTGATAATGGCATTTTCTAAACTCTGTGATACTCCACATACCATTTGGAAATGTGGTGAATGTGCCACAATTTGGTACTCATGTCCTCAGTTACCATGGACTTTTCAAGAACTGATTCACTTGTGTGATCTAACAAGCAAAGAGCATGTCTTGCCTGTGGGGAGAGAGCACTGGGCTTAGAGCATAGAGCCTTACTAAGAGGCATCCATTCCCTGGCTTTTGTGCAGTGCTGCAGCATTTGTTACGCTCCAGAGCCTCACAGACCTGGCACAACTGGTCAGTGAGTCAGTTGCGCCTTTCATAGGCTGGAAAGGGAAGGGGACTGTGAGTTCATGATTTTGCAGATGTCAGAATAGGTGGGCATGAAGCTTGGAGGACTGTTGACTGAGTTCTGCGTGTCGTAATTGGCAAGACTTGACAAAGTTAGTCTTTCTTTTGGGAAATCTGTCACTATTTTGTTTTTGCCATTACTGTGCTTAAATCCTGTGTTCTTTCCCGCTTCCATTGATACAGTGGGAGAAAAAACGCACCAAGGCCTGTGCTACGTTTAAATTCAGAAATGAGAGAAAGTACAAATATGCCTGTATAATTCCTATAACTCCACGAGTAGAAGAAACATCTAATACTGTTTAGAACGTTCATTTCCAACATTTCAACAATTGCATACATTTGTTTGCAAGTTAATGCTTTGTACTGTGCTAAATGTCACTGAGTTGCAAAAAGCACAGTAAAAACTTCCACTTCTATAATTATATTCTGGCTTATAATTATGTTTATCTGTTGTGCCACAAATAAGCATTTCAGTAATTTGTATAGCTTCCTGCATTGTTGCACATCCTACAAGGTTTAAATGAATATTGTGAAAGACTAGGAATATAGGAAAGCAAAATCATAGTAATATGTGTTCATTCAGTATTGAAGGTGACAAAATCTCATGAGTTTTTCTCATTCCTAGGTCAAAATCTTGACAAAAATGATTGTGTTTGAATTTGCCTAAACTGAATACCGGTGATGGTTCTCTCCTACATATGGAGAGAAATCTACTTCACAACTAAGGACGTCAGAAGGGTTTTGCTGGAATTAAAATTTTCCTTTTACTTAACCATCTCTCTGTCCTCCATTAAAATAAAAGTCTTGTAAAGTTTAGATGTCCAGGATCCGATTTTGATTTACTAGAAAATATCAAATTCATGTGACTAAAATTCTTTTTAGATATCTAGTTTAAGTATTAATCATGGGTATATTTCATCAGGGAAGCTTGGTGCAAAGGTGGGATTGGTTATTCAAACAAAGAAGAACTTGGAACCAATGGCTAAGATGAGCTTTTATGCATACTAGCCTCATTTCCTTGGTAACTAAAGATTACTTTAGATTTATAATAAAATTATTTGTTTAAATTCAGAAGGCATATAAACAGAAAAAATCAAGTTCCTTATTCATTCATGAAGTCATAATCTTCTGTCTTAATCCATTTTCTTGTGTGAGTAAGCAGTTGATAAAGCTGAGGTTTAGATACTGAATTGATGACTGCTGTACCCCTGACCTAGGTAGATCTGCACTTCTAATTCTGACCCTGCAGTGATCTGAACAGATCACACGCTTAAGTTTTGCACTGTGGTCTGATGCCAAGTGACCTGTAGGCTTTTCTGAATGTGCACAAGCATATTTTGATGCCGGGTCACAAGTTGAGCAATCCAGCACCTCCGTCATTCTTGTCACCCTGTTTGTATGCATTGTGATTGGCTTTTACACACAGCAAACAGCACCAGTGGGGCTGCCTGTGCTTTTTATGTAGAAGGATTGCTATAAAAATGACTACAAGATGATATGTGGCTAGGGAATGCATGTCACTCATTCCCAGTGAAATGCAGCGAGTGGATGGACAGTACGTCATGCTGATGATGTCCATGTAAAAGATACATCAAGGGATGAGAACTGGAATGATGAAGGGTACTTTGAAAAGCAGAAGAGAATAAAGCTGAGGTTATATATTTACTCCAAGTTGCAAGGCCTAAGTCATCTTGCTTTTTCTTCCTCCTGTTGGAACAGACCACTGCCAGATGTGTCCTGCTGTTTTCTCAGCAAATATTCCTGATGGGAGCTAGCAGCTGGGGCCAGATTCACTTGCTTAAATGTATGTGTTTACTACCATTTGAGGTGCTGTAGGCATCTGGCTAAGCCTCCAGCTGCTCGTGCAGTCAGGTGTGAGTCTCGTCCAGATTCCTTTTTTAATATCAGCTGTGTGGATGTCTTGGACATATTAAGGTGTCTAAGATACTAGTAGACGCCTATATTTAGGCACTTGAATTGAACTTCTCGTTCTTCTTGGTTGTTTTATTTTATTGATTTTTTGATATTAATCTGTGTGCATTAGACTTCATATTGTATTGCAGGTTTACAGTAGTTTGAAATTATAATTGCTTTCTGTACTTAAACTCTGATTAGTCAGTTGTGCTATGGATTATTTCTTGTTACAGTGGGGGAAGAAACTAGCCTACTTTGTGTTTGTGTGACCGGTACCCCCTGCTCCTGAACCCTGGCATTATGGTTAGCATAACCATATCCATATGCAAATGGATATGGTAGATATCCATAATATGTAAGTGGGCTGTTAATGTACACCCCTGCCGCCTTCGCTCTTCCCCTGTCTGGCCCCAGGGTGTGGGGACACCCATTGTCAGGGTGATAAGGGCATTAGCGATATCAAGACCCAAGTGCTGGGTCACCAAGAGAGTGTGGGGGACAGCCATGGATGGGGTGGTTAAGCCCATCAGCATTATCAACACCTAGGTGCTGGGTCACCAGGATGTGGTGACACCGATCCTGGAACAGGGAAACATGACAGCACAGGGACCACTGGCTGTAAAAATCAAGCATCTACAAGCCCTAAGTGGGACTTAGGCCAAACTGCTGCTGGATGGCAAAACTTGCAAGTCTCAGTGGCCAGGGACACCACCATCATCATCTTCTTCCTCCGCAGACTGAGTGACTCATGATCTTTCTGAGTCTAGGTTATGAGTGTATCACGTGCTGATCGATAAGAATGTGAGCCGATCTGCAGAGGGTCTGTGCAGGTGACTGAAAATCCTGTGTGAGTGAGAACACTGGAAATTCTGCGCAGCTTTCTGCTGCACGTAGTGCTAGAGATTGTAGATAATAAGCTATGCTGATTGTTTTTTTTTTTTTAATGTAATAATAAATCTCTAATTATAACCACAGCCCTGTGTCCAGTCCTTATTCTGCCAAGGATCCCTAAAGAACCTGCCTGTCCTCTGTAGTGTTGGGTCACAGTTTGTTAATCAGTTTTTCTTTTTTTTTTTTGAGATTCCCTCATTTGAATGAGAGTGGGAAGTCTGGAATTCGTATTGGTATTCAGTGTTTAGTTAGTGCTATCTATTTATAAGAGGGACATACAGATTTTGCTTTATTCAATCAAAAGGATTGTGTGTCATCTGTTACATATATGCAGGAAGTGTGTCTTTTCCAGTAGTGGTTTCCTCAGATTCTGATTTGAGATTGCGTAATTTCTTTTTTTTCCAGATTTCAGTTTTTATTCATGTGCTCTAGTGGAACTGTATTGGGTTTACATGGTAAGGGTTTGGTAGCAGGGAGGCCACAGAGGTGGCTTCTGTGAGAAGATTCCAGAAGCTGCCCCATGTCAGGGAAGAG
>VXAL01000428.1:0-10094 GCA_013399475.1 Chauna torquata | reverse complement strand
ACCCATGTTGGAGCAGCTCTTGAAGAGCGTGGGAAGCCCACGCAGGACCTGTTTGGGAAGGACGGCATCACGTGGGAGGGACCCCACGTTGGAGCAGGGGCAGAGAGTGACCACGAAGGAGCGGCGGAGACGCAGCGATATGGACTGACCTCAGCCCCCATTCCCCGTTCCCCTGTGCCGCTCGGGGGGAGGAGGTAGAAGAGGGTGGATGGGGGGGAGGTGTTTTTAGTTTGCTTTTAGTTTCTCACTGCTCTAGTCTGCTAGTGATAGTAATAAATTACATTAATCTCTGTCTGTTGAGTCTGTTTTGCCTGTGACAGTAATTGGTGAGCAACCTTCTTGTCCTTATCTCAACCCTTGAGCCCTTGTCCATCTTACTTTCTCCCCCTCTTCCTTTGAGGAGGGGGAGTGAGAGTGGTTGTGATGGAGTTCTGCTGCTCAGCTGGGTAAAACCGCCACAGGGACATCTCTGTTCAAGCAAGTAGAATAAGGAAAGGGAAGGAAAGAAGGCTGTCTGATCTTATTTAAGCATTTATGTTGCTTTAAGCACGTGAGTAATATGTGAGACTAACTCACATTTAAATTAAATATATGCAGTGATCGTTTGTGTGTTGGCCAGAGTTTGGCTATTTTTACTTGCTGTTTTGATCAGCATTGAGAGAACTAAGTTCTAATACAATAAAAGTAGGATAATTAGTTATTTTAATAGATTTGACTCAAGGATGGTCATGAGTGCTCTTCAGTCTGCAAACTGCAACATTGTGTAACATTTTTAGGTGAGCAATCTGGACAGTATTAAGCATATCTTTAAGAAGAAAAAATTCTGTTCACAGGTTTGGTATGTGATATTTAAAATGCAGGAGGCTGTTAAATTGAGTAGCTATACGGCGGAGTCATTCACTTTCAAATAGGTTAATGTAATTGTACAGATCTATAGGAAAACTTTCGTGTTTTACAGTTAATTTTTTCAGTTCCTTGTTTTGCTTTATTTCTGTTTAGTTTGCTATGTGTTGCATAATAGGATGAGGATTAATTTTCAGGTTCAGTTTTCAACGTAGGGAAAGAGTTTTATGTCTTTCACCTGGTGAATCTGAGATGTACAAGAAAAATCAATGCATCAGAAAAAAAGGAAATAGAGAACTGTGAAATTGTAAGCAGTCTATTCTTAAATCACCTTCTCAGCTTGCTGAGAGTACCACCTGGCAGTGTCAAGCAAACAGGTGTTTGTTTTTTTCTTCCTGGTGCTAGCTGGCTTAGCACTTTTCAAAGCCAAGTCACTTGTGTTTCTTCTGATTCAGAATGACATTGTGATACATTTCATGTGTGTTTTATGGCTTTCCAGGTTACTCCTAACATTTTTCAAGAAGTGTAGTTGTGTAAGAAGCATTTGCATACAGTTGTACAAGTGCTATTACTGTTTTTCTCTCATTTTTAAGCAAAGAAGTTTTTGTTAAACATTCACTGCCCTGTTAAGGAACCTGGACAGGTGTATTCGTCCTCTAGCTGTTGCTTTGGCTCAGTGTCTTTTCTGGTTACTGAAGAGGGGAAGATGGAGGGGAGTGTTCTGGCAGGTGGCAGAACGTGTCTTCTGCAGTGTTGTGTGTTCACATGATGATAGGTGCGATGATGTTTGTCGTTTGATTTCAGATCAGAACCATCTGCTGATCTCAGGACAAGCAGATTACTGTGATTAAGCAGTCAGCATTTGTCAGATTACAGGGGAAGGTCTTTGGGTATATTGTAGTCATGGGCTGTGCTTTTCTTCAGTCTGTCTTTTTCATAGTATCTGTGTTAAAGCTTACAATTTAAATGTTGTTGCTTACTTGTTATATATTCAGAAAGTGAGGCAATGTGCTCATGAATAATTTCACTATTTTGTTTTCCTTATAAAAAATAATTTTTACATGGCAAAGGACATAGTGACAAGTGAAGTCCCTGATCTCTCAAAACAAATCTCATAGTTGCAGTACTTTCTTTTCTTGCTTTTGCCTTTCATTGCTAAAGTGATAATACTAAGCATACCTGTAGAGATACAGAAGGCAAAGAAATTCATGAGAAGGAAGTTAAAGGATGGTTAACAGCAGTAGCTTTGTTTCAAAAAGACAGCTCAAAAAGATAAATAGACTGGTAGAAAAGCCACTTTTCAGGATCTCTGCTGAAATGAAACCAAGAAAGGATTTTTTTTTTCCCCCCATTTGGTGTTAAATTAAAAGTTATTGACCTTCTTTTCAGTGATTTGTCTCATGGGGAAAACAGGAAGGATTGTTTGCTGGTATTTTTTAAAAAACAAATGAGTTTGGAAACTAAAAACACCTTTAACATAGAAACTGATAGTTTCACTGGCAAAACTCAGCCTGAAGTTTACTCTTGCCAGAACCCCCTTGGAAATACCAGTGGGTGTGTTCTGCTTCAGTAATCACATGTAAATGCAGAGGTGCCAGCAGCACTGTAATAATGACTGTACTGTCTTTTGAAGGCACTCTGAAGCTTCTGTTCAAAGACAGTCTTAAATAATTATTTATTTTCTTTTCAGTTTATGTGGAATATGTAATGACATCCCTGAGTACCAGATTTCCTTCCCTTCTTTTCTTTCTCATTCAAAGAATAGATAGAGTGCTTTAATTAAGACACTGCTTGCTGACTTGTAAAGTGCCAATGGAAAAGAAAGTTGATGGAGGAACAAGTCCAGACAGTTTTTTGTTGTGACCCTCAGTAACCTTTTCTTAACACAGATGTGACAGCTTGAAAAACCTTGGTACCGCTGAGGTCATCTTAGAAGTCTGACTTCCCCTTGTGAGTAAAAGGAGGCAATTTTGTCCATTTGGATAAGCCCTCTGGCTCCTGGCAGATCACTCTGTGACCATGTATACCATCCTGTTTGTAAGATTGGCTGGTCAGCTGGTTGTATGTGTTTGTAATCTTTATTATTATTATTTTTTGGCAGATACTGAGCGTCTCTATACAGTGGTGTTTGAAGAGATCTGTGGGCATTTTGGAAAGACCTATACTTGGGACGTGAAATCGTTGGTCATGGGTAAAAAAGCACTAGAAGGGGCACAGATTATTCGAGATGTTCTAGATCTTCCAATAACCAAAGAAGAGTTGTTACATGAAAGTAAAATGAAGCAGGAGAAGATATTCCCTACTGCTGAATTGATGCCAGGTATGCTTCTCTTCAGTATTTAGAAACTGCTTATGGAATTATGTGAATGCTGACCAAAGCAGAAGTTTTTAATCTGCCTTCCATAGAACAGTTTCTCTTACAGACCGTTTCATCGCTCTTGCTTTAGCAATTTTTATTCAAATCTACATGTTACATGCTAAAGAGACACTTTACCTGTTAAAGGGTACGGAATTTTTTTTTCTTGTTTACTTGAAGAACTGTTGTTTTGTCTGTGTTTTAAAGAAAAGAAGAAAAAAGACTATGTAAATATGCACAAATTCTGTTTCGTAAACTAGATATTCTTTAGAATAGTTGTTGGCAGCTGTGTAACTCAACAAGTCAGTTTTCTCTGTCTGTGAGCATAATCCAGCTTTAAGCACAAACATACTTTTCAGTGTACAGGCAAATGTATGTGTCCATGGGTTTTGTCAGGTGGGCTTCATCTCTCCTAATGTGAACATTGAAACTTAAGCATGGCATCTGAGCCAGCTGTGTGTCAATGGAGAGAGAGGGTTTCTCAGGTTATCCTAAGACAGGTAAGTTTAACCACCTTCGCTTGTCTTTTACCAGTGATTGTGCAGGAAGCTGAAATGAGTAGCTTAAGCCAGGTGCCTCAATATAGGCAAGAGAATGAATCTAATCTGTGGTGTGAACTCATCATTTTGTATTCCATTACATTTACATGTGGAATACTTAGAGAAAAATCCTCAGTCATAGAAGAGAAGCAATACTTAAAGATAGAATTGCTGTTAACTTCTTGTACAATGTTAAACTTCTTGGAGAAAATATCAATAATTTATGGGGGGGAAAAAAGGAAGAGAGGGAGAAATAAAAAATGCATATATTTTAGAGCGAGATAACTACATGTCACTAAAACAACTCCAGTTTTGGGATTTTTTTTTCTCTTTGAATGCATGCTTGTTTTTTCTGCCTGTCACTACAGCGCATTAATGATCATGTTTTAATTTTTAGATGCTTTTTTATGCCCAGTTTCATAATACATTGAGAGGTTGAATGTTAAAAATATGTGATATATTAGGAGCAAATTAAAAGAAGCAAGGTGTAATTTATTTAGGTAGCTTTAAAAACTTGAGTCTCTTTTGCCGCCAATTTATCTACGTCTCTCTCTGATCCCTTTTATATGCGAGATTTTTGAAATTGTGCCTTCTCACTTATAGATCCACCTAATACTGTAAGCCTTGTTAAACTCTCTAGGAAAGCAAGAAAGATGGAGGGATTTGGTTTTCATTTTTCATGTCAAACTTCTGGAACTAACTTTGCGGATATATCTTTTGCAAGACAAACAAAACACCTTGGTCTGGGCTTAGAAAATGCCAGATGGACAGATTGGTGATGGAAGTGTTACGCACAGAGAAGTGTCACTGTAATGGAGCAGCACAGGTGGTGGATGCTGTTAAGTGGATATTCCATATCTGCTGAGGATTGTAATAATGTGGGTGAACTGACTTGAACAGAGATGCAGAGAGGAAACATTAAGTTCTGTGCTGTTTCTGACTTCAAAAAGTGAATTCTGGGCTCGCTGAAGCTGGGCTATTATAGGTGAAACAAGCAAAATTCTTACTGGGACAAGCATATGAACATTTTTATGATAGCCAGAATTGTTCAACTGGTTATTCTTTCAGTTCAACTAAATACATGTGATAACTTTCTTCAAGCGATTTTCTAAAGCAGAATTGATGTAAACTTAAATACTTTATGCTTACAGGCTTTTGTGGGGAGCAAAGGCAGCCTTGGTCAGTGAAGTAATGAGATTTGTGCTTAACTTTATAGTAATATATGAGATACAAGCTGAATTGCCATGAATTTTGAGAAAAGCAGGTTGATGCCAGTAATCTAGAGTGAAATGGCACCAGCTACTTGCTATTTGTTTTATTGAAGGACTAACCTGTGCTTCAGTCTGATAACCAGAGTTGTTGGTTTTTTATCTGATACCTTTCTTGTGTCCTTTCATATCTTCAGAGGATATTACTTAATAGAATCCTTGTAGATTTATTCAACTGCCTCTTAATGTTCTTTAATTAAGAATTAACTTCATGCAGGTGTTGTATAAGATATAAGGCTGTGGTGACATCTTGGGTTTACAATGTTCTCTGACTAAACCAATGTTTCAGGTTGTTATTGGTAAATATAGGGAAGCGAAAGTTATTGTCATTATGTTTAATAATGGTGTAAGATGACTGACATGATGAGTCTCTAACGGGCCATCTTTTGGCAGTTAATAGGCAGACGAGGTTCTATTTTCAATCCATTTCTACATTTTTTTCCAAGAAATAAGATTTAAATTTGGATTGGTGGAGCACAGTACTGAATGATGACCAAAGATGTTTGAAAAAGTGACTCAAGCAAAGCAGCACTTGCTTCTATCCATAGAATGAGCCGTGCATACATTCATGCCGGCAGTGATAATTCGATTCCCAAATTCCCAAATCAAGTAATTGACAGTTATGTCAACAAAGGTTAGGGATGGTATGGAAGTTTTGCCTGACAGTCTGTATCAAAGCCATGCCACTGTACAACATTTTTCAGAGACATTAGTGGTTGAAGGTGCAAGTTGGAGGATTTCAGTATGGCTGAACTGACTGGCAAGCTTCAGTATGTCAAGCTGTGGTCAAATACACATTTAATCTATGAAGAGGATGTATCCATTTCTAATATGGACTTCTCCAGTAAGTATTTGAGAGTTTTTCATTGTTATTTTTGGTTCTTAGGGTGAGCTAGTTTTGATTTAATGCAGAAAGAAATTAATTCAAGACAGTGCTGACAAAATGACAGGGCTGCTGCTTGTGCTGCTTTTCTAAATATTGCTGTCAGAGTGCAGACATTGTTATCTGCAAGAGTAACATAGCAGACTTTCTGCAAATGTGGTACTGCATTGCCATGAAGTGGATCGTCAGAAGGAGTGACAAGTGGAACAGAAGAAAGCCATGCATGTGTACATTTGCCTATACATGTCTTGTACAGGTGTACTGGGGCTTAACACAAACCCAGAATACACAAACAGCCAGAAAAAACTAACTCCAGGTTACACAGCTACCAGTAGCTACTGTAATCACGTCATGGTTATGAAATTAATGCCATTCTTTCATAGCAGTCTGCGGTTTTAGGCTCATCATCATAACAAAGCGCAGATGCTTAAGGACTGTGTGATTGTGTGCTCCTTTCAGAAATTTTCCACTCCCGGGTCATCTTCATGATAGCTGGGATTTCTTGTTTGCAGTTCCTGTTCAGCCAGTGCAGAATGTGATGTGGAAACCATTTTCCTGTTCAATTACAGTTGACTGTCTCTTGCAGACATGAGGGAGTAATTTCATAGCTCAGTTTTAGTACCGAATGAAGTGAGTCAGAAATTATAAAAAGAGAAGAAAAGTACAAGTTCCAATAACAACTTATTCTAAAGCCGTATGTCTTTTTTCTCTTGAGCAGTTCCATTCAGCCAGCAGTCTAGTTTGCTTAGCTGTTGTTTCCTTGATTAATGTTTGTGCCCTTAACAGTTGAACAGACTTCCTACTATGTTATGTTTTCTTTTCCTTGCTGTTATTGTTTTAGTGGTAGGAAAGTCTACCGAGTCCATGCTGGGCTCAGGGATCCTATAACCCATAGAGATCCATCAATTGGCTGCAAACTGGGAATGATCCTATTTGTGTGGCTGGCTTCAAACATTTGGCCTTTGCAGCAAGTCCTAAAGAACTGCAACCCAAAGATGCTTTTACCAGAAAGTCATCAACACAGTTGCCAGAGGTTTTGAATTATGTAAAATTTAGAACATTTTTTTTTCCATGGCTATACATGTGTCAAGATGTCCAGACTATGGCAAAATTACTGGTTTGGTGAACAGGGAGGCTCTGTGCCACCAGAAGGTGCTCTTTAGAGAGCAGTAAGATGAGAAGATGAATTCTTTATTAATAGCCAATTACCTTCCAAGATGGCGAGTAGGTTATTAGTTTCCATCTCCACTTTTGTAGCTCAGTGAAAGAATAATGTACCATTAAAAATAGCATTTTTTTAAATGATAGAACAAAAAAGAAACAGGTGGATATGAGAGATATATTTCCACAGTCTCCTGAGATTCATGGCAATTACACCAAGTGGTGGATAGCCCCACCTCCATCACTTTATCACCATCACAGCAGCAATGCTGAATTCACTTGAGAATTGAGAACATGTGCAGATAATGAATAGTGCTGTGCTGATGGGGTTGGAGCTGTTGTAGCACACCAGACTACATAAAAAATATTTTTCAATCATTTTGTGACTTAGGTGAATAGACAGCTTCTTACTGTTCTCAGTAAGATTTCTTTTCTTCTTTGGGTACTTTTTGTGTTTTGATGCTGCTGAGGTTTTTACCATAGAATTGCTTTTATGATCTTAAAGGATTATCATCGAATTGGCTAGAAATCCAATCAACTTGACAAAGCCCTGAGTGGCAATGTTAGCTTTTCTTTGATTAAAAAATATGATGAAATCTTGAAGAGCTTTAAGTTGGGCCTGATATCACATTCAATGTAGTAACTGTAAATGATTTTGAAAAGGAGGAGCAGTCTTTTCATACAGAGGCTATATTTATCCTTAAGATTTCCATTTGTGCACAACTGGACATAAATCATACGAGACATGCATAATGCATGTACATACTTAATTTAAACAATACATAGTGCACTCTAGTTTCCTTTAGCCATTTTCTCAGCAGTAAATCTTTTCTTTTTAACCCACTGAAGCTTCACAGACTACTCGTTTTGTGTAATATGTTGTAGACTTGAATATGGGTCTCTGAAGTGCCTTGGTTTTGTTGACCCAGAGGTTAGGTATCCTCTGCTCTCATGTTGTTAGTGTGAGTAGAAAGCTAACTCTGTCTCTGGAGCAGTGAATGAGAAGCAACGCTGTGAGAGATGTGTACAAAGATCTTCTTAAAGGGAGCACTGGAAGTCTGCAAAAGGAGAGTGAAATTGTATTTGGGCTCATAATTTGTTGACAAGCTATGTGAAGGAAGTGCATGGTGACCAGTATACTTCTTCCAACAAAAATTTCAGTGCACAGGGCAAAAGTCTGTGGACCAAGACAGTGTTCTCTTTAAAAAAAAAAAAAAAAAAAGTCTGTAGCCTTGTTGTTTCTTCTGCAGAATATGCTGCATCTCAGCTACAGGACTTTGCAAGCACAGTTATTTTAGCAAGGGCTACATAGTGTAGACAAGCTCCAGAATTACAGTAGGGGATTGCATAGTGGTTAAAATACCGTTAATTAGTGTTTATATGTAATGAGTATATAGGTGGTGCACAAGGAAGATGAACAAGAGGTGTGATACACAGTGATGTTCATGAAAGGATTTGCCCCTGAAAATGCCACTGTTTGTTTATTTGAGACCTCATTTTGAAGCTTAATAGCTACCTTGTAAATTTTAACTAACTTCTTGTGGTCCTGTATACAGTGCATGCTTTTGCTTAAGAGAAGGCCCTGGGGAGTTCCATTAATTTTTTAGGGTCTTTTCCTTACATAGTTTGTTGATCTTTTTAGGATTGAACTAGACGCTTAGAAAAGACCGTGGGATTGTCTCTGTAGGCCTGGGCATTTATGTGATACTGTTGCTACATTCTGTGCTTGCTGTATACAAGCCACATGTATTCCTGAAGCCACAAGACTGTAGGATTTTGTCCATGCCAATAAGACCATCAAAAAGTGGATTTTCAGATTAAGGTGCTGACAGAGCTTACTGTGTGATTGTCTGCCTGATGGTGTAGTTATGCTTTCAAATGAATAGACTGCAGGCAGAAATATGATCAACAGAAATCATTCAGCTGATGAACAGAGGAAACAAATTATGGTTCAGTGCTGAAGTGTCATAAATAATCATCTTCACCGTCATTTCCCCATGTTTGCCCAGTTTATGATGGACATCATTTTCTTTTCTATCTCAAAAAACATTCTTATGGTCTACTATAACACATTCATACAAACTTCACTTCTGGAAAAGAGAAAAATCAAAAATAAAATGTTTTATAAGACAGAAGTTTGGTTGAAGACTTGTACTAGAAAAAAATAGATCAGCTTTATATTATCTCCATATTTGTCTGGAGGCATTCCACAAGAAATAGGTTGGAGTCTGGAGCTCCAGTAGTGATGCAGGTTAAGAGCAGTGTTCTGTTCAGGGGTAGACAGATACAGGAAAAGGGACGATAAGACAATTTGGAAGTATATTGAATACAGTGTAACAAAAATGTGTATGTCGTTCGCCATTATGAAATATTTTGTATTAAACAGAGGTCATATTTGTATAAAGCTAAAAGGAAAATAAAAATTTCCTTTATTTTCCATCGAATTAGGTTACAGATGTTACAAATGTATTATTAATTTTCACTTCATAATGAATAATGCCATTGGAGTATAAAATGTGATAACTGAAAAGAGGAGATAACTAAAAAGGGGAGGGCTGTGGATATTGTCTTTCCAGTAGGACCTTTGACAGTGTTCCTTGTAAGGTCCTCATAGAGAAGGTGTTGAAGTATGGGCTGGATCAGCAGACAGTGAGGTGGATTGAAAAGGTTGGCTGGACAACCAGGCCTAGAGGGTCAGTGGTGCAAAGTCTAGTTGGAGGCCAGTAACAAGTGAAGTACCCCAGGGGTCAGTACTGGGTCCAGTCCTGTTTAACATCTTCATTAACGATCTGGACAATGGGGTAGAGTGAACTCTCAGTAAATTCGCAGTTGGCACAAAACTGGGGGGACTGGCTGATTCACCAGGGGACTATGCTGCCATCAAGAGGGACCTCAACAGGCTGGAGGGGTGGGTTGACAAGAGTTTCATGAAATTCAACAAGAAGTGCAGAGTCGTGTGCCTGGGGAGGAACAACCTCAGGCACCAGAACATGCTGGGGTCCACCCTGCTGGAAAGCACAGTGGCAGAAAAGGACCCAGGAGTC